>VMYD01000292.1:0-142761 GCA_007663325.1 Eucalyptus pauciflora | reverse complement strand
CAATAACTCTGGAAAGGGAAAAAAAAAAAAAAAAAAAAAAACAGAGAGAGAAAGAGATTACTCCAAAGTGACATTAAACAGAAAAGAGATGTATGGTATACTATAAAGATCAGTATGTTAAGCAAAAAAACGATATGTTATCATGCAAAACCTTTTACAGGGACAACAGATGGCATGGACATTAGCAAAGAGAGACATTGCTTCGAACTCCTTAGATTGCAAACCGCTCGGGATGAACAATGGACACCTACCTGAATAATGATAGCAGCTTTGATTTGCTTTCTCAGTCGCAGCACGGATCGAGCAGCCATCCCTCGAAAGCCTGCCTGTATACATATGGCTGAGGAATACAAGTCCTTGTATGCTTTTCTAGCAATATGCATACGCAAATCTTTCTGAATCCTGAGGCAGGCAGCTTCACGTCGCATACTCTCATATGCTAGACGCTCGAGTTTTCCTGAAATTGGAAAAAGAAGAAACTTCAGGCATCTCTACACAACCAGTTACCATGTTTAGTTTATGAAATGACCGAATTACAGATTCCCACAAGGTAAAAGAGACGGGTTTGACACCAACTGAGCGTATACCTCGGCAAAAAGCTTGAATAAGCATAGTAGACTTTCGGAGCAAGACAAACTTGTGCCTTGCCAAATAAGAACGAGTTTTTCTCTGAATGATACTTGCTGATCTCCCTATGGCCTCAGTCCTACGAGCATCTAATTCTGCCATTTGACCTGCTCTGAGAAATACTTTTGTTCTACCAATCTGCAAATGCAAATTATAATTTAGTTCATGCCCCAAATTTCTACCCAGTGCCATAAACGATCGTTGCAAGAGAGGCGTTGCCCCATTTGAAATCGTAAGTGATCTTAATTTATGGCTGCAAAATATTCTTCATGACTGAGGCCATTGTGTTGCCTTCAAAAGTCACAAAAAGACAAATGACCCTCAACAGTCACTCTAATAATTATGACAACTTGCCACACAAACACATACAAGGGCGCTGCATATACCAATTATATATACGAATGCACTCTGAATAACAGAAACTATGCAAATCAGTCAGGAAGCGAATAAACGGGAATAATTTCATCAATATTTGATATGATTGACTCAGATGATGCAGCACCATTGTGCTTAGACAAGATCGGTACACATATATGTGCTACTTTAATAGAATAAGAAGCACTGGTCACTTCATGCAACTCTTTTGACACAATGCCGAACAAGGCATACATCTGTATAGAAAAAGAAATTTAGATGAAAACATAGCATATTTGTTCATACATCCTGGCATAGATTAGATTGTTGAAAGTTTCCTAAGTTTGGGTAAAAAAATCAACAGGTATGCTCTCTTAAGAGAACACAGTATAAAGTGAAAAACCAACGATGAAAGCAATCATTCCTGCAAAAAATCCTGAAGGGAATATGATCACTTGAACAAGAATGTAAAGAAACATTCCACTAGTCCATCAAGTTCTGGAAGCAATTTTGGATTTTTATCTACTCCATACCTGATAGCCCTTTAATTCCACTTTTTCCAAAAGCCTATTGCAGATGGTAGCCTCATCAGAACTGTCATAACTAACGGATCAGTCCAAAAGACACCGTGATATGACATAAATGACAAGTTACAAAAGATTCAAGTTACCTGGGGTGAAAAACTTCAGGAGCAAGAACCGCAAATCGAGTCAAAAATTCAAAAATGGGCCTTCTTGTTGGATATCCAGCAAGACTTATCCTAATGGCCTCCATAACACCCTAAAGTGCAATAGCGAGAGAGAGAGAGAGTAGTAAGGCACAACAAACGATGAAGTCTGTGACCTGGCATAAGAGATAAAGCAAACATGAACCTTGAATTGAGATCCCATTGACGAGGACTTTGACTGTTTGGAGGACTCCTCAGCCAAAGGTGGAAATAATCCAGAAACAAAAGAACATTGAGAACTGCTCAAGAGCGCTTGATGTTCTGCAATAATATAGTCTTTGTTCTTGTCCAAAGTTCAGTCTGATAGGTTACCTGCAACATAAGGTCAGCTGTCAATGTCTGTTCTTTAAGTCCAACAATGAATTCTCACTTTTTTCTGCTGATTCTCCAACTTGAAGAGTATTATTTTAATAAACCAAAGAATAGACCATGCTCACATCTCCAGCATAATGACAAATTGTAAAGTCAGTCAGTGACAATTTGGGCTTGCTGAAGCGTTTATGGTTCTCAAATGTCTCGCAAAGGTTTCATGCATTGATCTGGGAAACATACTGCAGATACGAATTTCACAAATTCAAACCGCAGAAGAGTCAAAAGATTAAATGAGGATTGCTGGTCTTCTACGTTCACCACATTGACCTGTGTTCATAGCACATGATAAAAGGTTGCAGTGGATAATTTTCCATGATATTGTACTCACCACACTTCATCAAGAAGAGCAATTATGCCACCAGGTTTCTGTAAATGGGCACCAGAAAGAATGTCTTGAATAAATAAGAGCAAATGAACTTGCTTTGCTTGGAATTTAAATAAGAAACTATGCAGTTCTCTACAAAGCACTTTGGGAGGATATCCATAAGTAATGGTCAAAGAAAAAGCTACTCATACTGAAAACGACAAAACAAATTGTTGAGTCATATTTCCCAAGAATCTTTACGTCCTAGTCCTTTGTAAGCTTTATTGTTTACTCTAACAGTGGTAGTCAAGAGTGTCAAGAGTAGGGCGGCAATGGGTAATACTTCTATTTCTACATTACTGTCGATTCCATCTTCTTTTTTATCCTGTTAATGGTGGAAATACCTCGTGCAATGTTTAAAAGTGCTGAAGCTACTTCCATATATCTATGGCCATGCTGTAGAAAAGAAAAGAAACTCTTGCCAGATTTCAGCTTGAAAATACTGTCAATATATGTTATGACAACCTGATTCTAGAATTCACAATATATCCAAGGTTCTCCTAGGTGATCATTGTTTTCCTACCTAGCAATATAGACAAAGACTTTAGGGCTTCTTTAAAGCCCGAAAATAAGATAAAATTAGCCAGTTGGCAATGAAACGCACTTACATTGATGACAGAGTAACAGGGAATTTGATTCTCTGGAAAAAACGAGGAATTGAGAAGCAAAAGATGAAAGCAAATCCAATCTGCTTTCAGATTAGGGCACAATAAAAGGAGGACCATCTAGGATTCTTGCTTTCTTACTCAATTGAAACAAACAGAACATCCGGAGTCTCCAACCGAGTTTGAACATAGCTTCAGTCTCTCAGATGCGATTTACTTTTTCTCTTCCTTCCACAAGAGTCCAAGAAACTAGGGGGTCAAGTCAAAAACATATCCGGGCACTTGAAGATTACGGAAGATAAAATTTATTGTTGCTTTTTTAGTAGTCTAGAGCTTTGCTACCCACTTGCATACGACTCGTTGAACAATTTGTGTATACTTTACAATTATGAGATTTTACAACTATGCAATTGGATCTCGCGATCCGATTTCATGAGGACCCCACTGATCCTAGATAATAATGCAAGTTTAACTACCTTGGTCTCATGGTTAAAAGAGTATACTTGCCTCTTGATAAAGGTATCAAACAATATGAGGTTTCATTTCCACTCTTTGAAAGACTTGTGCGTTGTGTGTTTGTGGTCCTGCTAATTATAGTGTAAAACGATGTCTCAAACGTCAGAAGAGAAGAAGATATTTATAGTTTTTCCACAATTTCCTTTTGCACAATGTGATTTTATGGTAGAATCACCTGGCCAAGAATGAATTGCACACCGGCATCGGAACAAATGTCTACAGCTCTAGGTAGCTAATATCACAGGTAAGTCGTCAATTCTTACTATAAAAATAAGCTAAGGGTGCGTTTGGTAACACTTCTGTTTAAAAATTGTTCTAGGGAACAGAAATAGAAAAAAATGTTTTTGTTCCGGGGAACAATTTTTGAACAAAAAAACACGTTTGGTAAACTTGTTCCGGGAATAAAAAATGAACAGGAACACGTTTGGTAAATTTGTATTCTTTTTTTATTTCTTTTAATTTTTAAATATTTTTATTTTCTTTTTTCTTTTTTTCTTTTTTTGGCCGGTCGCCGGCCTCGGCCATGGCCGACGACCGGCCAACGAGGGTCGGTGGCCTCGCCCAGCCACGGTGAGGCTTGCCGGCCCCTGGCGAGGTCGAGCCTCGCCGTGGTTGGGCGAGGCTTGGCCTCGCCTTGGCTGGGCGAGGCGACTCGCCCGGATCATGCTTCGCCCCCGCCAGGCGGCCGCCGGCTTAGAGGTGGCGGCCGAGGCCGACCGCGCCGGTGGCGCAAGTGCGCCCTTGTGACATCGCCCCCTCTTTGGCGGTCGCCGGCCATGGCCGAGGCCGGTGACCGGCCAAAGAAAAAAGAGAAAGAAAAAAAAAGAGAGAAGAAAAAGAGAGGAGAGAGAAAATGTGTTTTTAATTTTTGTTCCAGAAACAAGAAACAAGTTTTTCTTGTTTCTTGTTTCTGTTCCAAAAGTGTTCCCGGGAACAAAAAAATAGATTTGGAACAAAAACGCAAACAAACGCGTTTCTGTTCTTTTTTTGTTCCCTGGAACAAAAAAACACAAAATTTGTTTATAAACAGAAAAAAGAAGTATTAACAAACAGGGCCTAAACAGCCACCGGAAAGAAGATTCCTTGTAGCGCACACAAGAGTTAAAGTTACACTTCACAAGATGGCCATCAGACTCATTGCATGTCTGGATGCATTGTTCATCTTCTTAAGAAAAGTAAGCAATGCGAAAAGAAGTTATCAACTAAAGGTTCACCTTAATCGTCTATAGGAACTAAAGTAGGCATCTGGTTATATAAGAATTTCTACCAAGAATCGTATACAGGAACTGAAGTAGGCATCTGGTAAAATTTTAATTGATACCTGTTTTGCATATGTAGTTACCCTGTCACAAACATGTGCCAATGCTACTCACCTTTTCTATAAGATCTAGAACGTCTTGATTGTCAACAAAATCAATGTAGCTCCATGCAATTTCTTCATTTGTGTACTCTTCTTGCTCCATTTTGAAAACATGCTGGAAAAAGATGTGAAAGCATCAATGATCTGCTCAATGACACATAAATATACAAGCTAAAAGAAATGAGAAGGATAAGAGAGAGAGTGAAGAAAAACCATCGGAAGAAGACCTGATTAAAGTGTTGCTGAAGTTTCTCATTTGTCAAATTTATGCAGAATTGCTCAAAGCTGTAAGTCAGACAAATACCCTCCAAAGTTATCTTCACATATTAGAATTCATTATAGAGTTATACAAGCTCCAGAAACATGAGGTCTTAGCAAATATCTACAAGATGAGGCTTTCAACCAACCAAATTTATGGAAAACAGCATGATATCCAAATTAAGATCATCTTCATTTATAATAAATTGGCCTCCGGCTCTTATGATACTTAGTGGAGGAAGCAAGAGTGTACATGGCCCAAAAAAAGGGACTAGTTCCCTTAATTGATAATCACCGAGGTATATATTAGATGAGGACCTATTTGTCTTGAAGCTCTCGAACCCATATATATCGAGCACCCCAATCGAAGACTTGGGGTCAGGATCTTGACCAATGGAATTATTGATCTTATGTACAATCCTGTGAAACAAGGAAAAATAAATCATCATCCAGACATCACCCTGTTTTAACGACGAAAACCAAAACAACATATTGAAGTTCATAATCTCAAAGGACGCTTCAGAGCATCTCTTTGGCCAGCTGCAGAATCTGGATTCACGAACTTTGTTATGGTTTCACCACCAGTTACAATTACATGCTTGCAAAGCGAATCCTCCAGTGCCTTCATATCACACCTGAAAAGAGCTCACACTTAGGAAGCTGCAAACTTTTTTCCGTGAGAGCATTTAAACAGGATAGCATGTCTAACACTCCATGCATCTGTAAATAGAATGGCTCAGATACATTAATAGCTCAGCTGCAGTTTTCAAATGAAACCAAGACTTTTCATCCTTGGGCATTGAGGAATCAAATTCTTTTCCCTCCACAAATTCGGTGTTCCCAAGGTGAAGAATTGCAGCCACCACTCGAAATATTGCATCCTGAAAAGATACAAGTCAATGAAAAGAGCCAAAGGGGTACGTGCTCCAAAGAATCACTTATGACTTCCCTCATATACCTGCTCTCGAGAACTTATCCCAAAGATATCCATTGCTCGCCTAGTCATGACGTATTCTTCCGAATCATCAACGCCATCCAACACAAAACAGTTTGATTGATTCAGATAGTGAAATGTTGTTGGGTGTCCTAGCTTGAACCTCTGGATATCCTGTGAAACAAAGTTGAAGCATGAGAACCTTGTTTTAAGAGCTCTTCAAATGAAAGGAAACGAATCTTTCTTTATATCACAAACTATTTGAGACTGTTAAAAAGTGATCCATTTTTGGAAAGATCTAGACTATACTAGACGTAATGAAGAAAGAAAAAATGGCGGCAACAATTTGTTCAAGACAAAGTTGAAGATTCTTGTACGTTGTAGAAATTTCTAGTACACAAGCATGCAAGATAAAAGCAAGAAAACTCTCAAATATTAAAGAAGTTTCTGGTACGTGGGCAGCAAGACCACGTGCAGCAAATAGACAAAAGAAAAGCAAAGAAAAGTCAACAAAAGCTGCTGCAGAATAAAAAAATGTAGAAAAGTGGAGCAGCAACCAAAAGACACTGAAGAAGCCGCACGAGCAGGAGATAAAAGAAGCAAGTTTGTAATTTTATATTAATTTTTTTGTACAATGTCGATTGTGAAAGGCGGTGAACACACGCCTATAAATAGGAGTTAAGGTGTGTGTTTTATGTAGCTGAAAAAACCAGCATACTCCTTCCTTTGTAATACAAATTTTCATAATAAAAGTTCTGTTTTTTTTTTTCCTATACTCCCTTGCCATTGTAGTCCACTTTTATTCACATACACACTTGCACACATACACACGCTTCCGCAAAAACATCCAATAGTGGTATCAGAGCCACGTCTTTGGTTGGTATTGGGCGTTTGTCCTACCTACCCATTCCTAAAACTACCCATTCCAAATACCCACTAACTAAACCATGGCCAACTCTACCTCATCCTCATTTCCCATTCCCATTTTTGATGGGAACAACTATGACTTTTGGAGCATAAAAATGACTACATTCTTGATGGCCCAAGACTTATGGGACATCGTGGAAAAAGGTTGCGAGGCTCCGCCAGAAGGTGCAAGTGTTTCGAAGGATCAACTACAAAAAGATGCAAGGGCGCTATATTTTATCCAGCAAGCACTCTCGGAAACCGTATTTCCAAGAATAATTGGAGCGAGGACTGCAAAAGAGGCTTGGGATATACTTCGAGAAGAATTTCAAGGATCGGAAAAGGTACGCACTATTCGCCTTCAAACTCTGAGAAGAGATTTTGAGAATTCTAAAATGACAAATTATGAGACCGTACAAGAATATTGTGGAAAATTAAAGGAACTCGTTAATCAAATGAGAGCCTATGGAGATGGGATAACTGATCAAAGGGTTGTTGAAAAATATTGGTGTCACTTACCAAAAAATACAACTCTATAGTTACAACTATAGAAGGAACTAAAGACTTGACGACCCTATCAATAAGTGAATTAATTGGCTCTCTAGAAGCATATGAGAAAAGACTAATGGCACAAGATGAAAATTCAGTTGAAAGTGCCTTTCAGTCTAAAGTAAATATACGGTCTCATCAAACTAAAAATGATGGAAGGAGCTCATGGAAAAACAAAAGAGGAGGAGAAACTATAAAAAAGGAAAATTATCCACCTTGTGGTATTTGCAAGAAAACAAATCATTTGGAGAAGGATTGTTGGTTTAAAAATAAAAAACAATGCCGCTTTTGTAAAAGATATGGCCACGTAGAAAAAGATTGTCGCTCGAAAACAAATAATCGAGCAAACTATGTAGAAAAAAAAGAAAGTGAAGAGAATACATTTTACGTAGGCCAAGCGGCAAATAACAATAAAAGTGAAACATGGTACATCGATAGTGGGTGTAGCAATCACATGACGGGGGACGAATCTATATTTACCGATATTGATAAGTCGGTGAAATCCCAAGTAAAGCTGGGCAATGGTGCATTAGTAGATGTCAAAGGAAAAGGCACCATCACCGTGGAAACGAATAAAGGCCCAAAATATATACATAATGTATATCTAGTCCCTCGTCTTGCACAAAATCTCTTAAGTGTGGGCCAAATGATACAAAGTGGGTATTCTCTATATTTTAATAGAGATACCTGCATTATCTATGATAAATATAAAAATATCATTGCCTCTGTTAAGATGAAAAATAACAACTTTCCTATTCAATGGAAATATGTCAAAGATATAGCCATGAAAGCTCAACTTGATGATTCATGGCTATGGCATCGAAGATTTGGCCACTTCAATTTTGCTGGGCTAAAAATTCTCCATCAGAAAAATATGATCAGAGATTTTCCAGCCATCACAGAAATTTCAGATGTTTGTGAAGGCTGTCTTCTTGGAAAACAACAGAAACAGTCCTTCCCATCTGGAGGTGCATGGAAAGCTAAGAAGCCATTAGAACTTGTCCACACGGATGTGTGCGGTCCGATGAGGACACCTACACCTAGTCAAAATAAATATTTCATCCTATTCATTGACGATTACACAAGAATGACGTGGGTATACTTTCTTCGAGAAAAATCTGAGGTTTTCTCTATCTTCAGAAAATTCAAAAACCACGTCGAGAATCAAAGTGGCCAAAGAATCAAAGTCCTAAGAAGTGACAGAGGCACATAATACAATTCAAAGGAGTTTAATAAATTTTGTGAAGATGAAGGAGTTCATCATCAACTAATTGTTGGCTACGCCCCAGAGCAAAATGGAGTAGCTGAAAGGAAAAATAGAACCGTCATGGAAATGGCAAGGTCTATGCTAAAGGAGAAAGGCCTTCCCAACACTTTTTGGGCAGAAGCAGTTTATACTGCAGTATACCTGTTAAACAGGTGTCCAACTAAAGCTGTTCAAAATAAAACACCAGTTGAAGCATGGAGTGGACGGAAGCCTTCAGCAAAGCATCTCAAAGTGTTTGGATGCATTTGCTACGTCCACATCCCTGCTCAAAAAAGGAGTAAACTAGATGAAAAGACAGAAAAGGGAATATTCCTTGGCTACAGTGATCAATCAAAAGGCTATCGGGTTTACAACCTAAGAACCAAGAAGCTTATGATTAGTCGAGACGTCGAGTTCGACGAGAATGCTGCCTGGAATTGGGAGGACGAGAAGATCGAGAAGAAGTATATCACCTTGCCAGACATACCACTTGCTCAAGAGGAGTCAATGTCACAAGAAGAAGGAGAAGTACCGGATTCCACCACTCACGACATAACTCCACCAAGCTCTCCAAGAGTGACGCAAGAAGAATCTACTCCAGAGTCTCCAGTACTAAGGGTAAAAGCCCTTAGAAGAATTTATGACACATGCAACTTTGCTATTTTGGAACCAGAAAACTACGAACAAGCATCCAAAGAAGAAGTTTGGATAAAAGCCATGGAGGAAGAGATCAAGATGATCGAGAAAAATGAAACTTGGGAGCTTGTTGATCGACCCGAAGACAAAGAAATCATTGGCGTCAAGTGGGTCTACAAGACGAAGCTCAACGTGGATGGATCAATCCAGAAGCATAAAGCAATGCTTGTGGCGAAAGGATACTTGCAACAACTAGGTATTGACTATACTGAAACTTTCGCTCCTGTTGCTCGCCTTGATACTATTCGAGCACTCATAGCTCTAGCAGCACAAAAAGAATGGAAGATCCATCAACTAGATGTAAAATCAGCATTCCTAAATGGATATCTTCAAGAAGAAATTTATGTAGCTCAACCAGAAGGCTTTATTGTCAAAGGCAATGAAGAAAAATTCTTAAAGCTTAAGAAGCCCTATACGGGTTAAAACAAGCACCACGTGCATGGTATAGTAGAATCGATGAGTACTTCATCAAGCAAGGATTTAGGAGGAGTATGAGTGAGCCGACACTCTACATCAAGACCCAAGGTAAGTCCGACACTCTCATTGTCTCTCTATATGTAGATGATCTCATATATACAGGAAACAATGAGACAATGATCCGAGAATTTAAAGAAGAAATGATGAAGACATTTGAAATGACGAACTTGGGCTTGATGAACTATTTCCTCGGTATTGAAGTCAATCAAGATGAAGGAATTTTCATCTCGCAAAAGAAATATGCAGAAAAGCTCCTTGAAAAATTCAAAATGAGTAATTGCAAAACAATGGCAACACCACTTGTGATGAATGAGAAACTATTGAAAAATGATGGAGCTGAAAAAGCAGATGCTTCACTCTATAGGAGCCTAATTGGGAGTCTACTATATCTTACAGCTACATGGCCAGATATTATGTACGCGACAAGTTTACTATCACGATTTATGCAGAGTCCAAGCCAAATTCATTTTGGAGCAGCCAAGAGAATTCTAAGATATTTACGAGGAACCACTGATTATGGTATTTTGTACCGACCTAGTGCAACAACTAAGTTGATCGGTTATACTGATAGCGATTGGGCAGGATCATCTGATGACAGGAGGAGCACCACTGGTTATGCATTCACATTAGGTTCTGGAATATTTTCATGGATATAAAAAAAACAAGACTCAGTGGCACAATCCACTGCAGAAGCAGAATATGTTGCGGCTGCTACAACTACTAGTCATGCAATATTGCTTCGAAGAATTTTAGAAGACATTGGAGAGCCACAAATGGAATCAACGCCAATATTTTGTGACAACAAGTCCGCGATTGCTATATCAAAAAATCCAGTCTTTCATGGAAGAACTAAACATATAGACATCAAATATCACTTCATTCGTGAAGTGCAAAACAAAGGAGAGATCGAGCTAAAATATTGCAAAACTGAGGAACAAATAGCGGACATCTTCACTAAAGCATTATCGCGAGCCAAGTTCGAGACATTGCGAGAAATGCTTGGAGTATCATAAAAATGGATCAAGGAGGAGTGTTAAAAAGTGATCCATTTTTGGAAAGATCTAGACTATACTAGACGTAATGAAGAAAGAAAAAATGGCGGCAACAATTTGTCCAAGACAAAGTTGAAGATTCTTGTACGTTGTAGAAATTTCTAGTACACAAGTGTCACGGGTCGGTAGATCCCTTGGCCGTGGATCAACCCGTGCGGCGCCTGGCGAGCAGAACTCGCTAGGCCAGCCTTCCTCCTATAGCTGTTCCAGTGAACAATACGGCGAATAGCCCTTTTATCCGAGATCGTACCACGCCCGGCTTTGCTTGGGCGTCTAGTCCATTGAGCGAGACATCAGCCCTCGTTAGGCTCAACAACTGGTTTCGGCCTGCCCTGGCCTCATCAGGAGAGCGGCATCAGCTCCCGACCAGTTTGTGCACGGGAGGCCAACCCCGTCTTCAGAGCTCCTAAGCAATATACTCATTCTGTCCTATAACTCCTTGCACCAACCGTCCTGACGCCACTCCCACGGACCAGTTGTGTTCATCCTCTCTGCATCCTCACTCTTCACTCGATAACCCCAAGCTTCACTCCCAAGGGTACACGGGTATGGGAGAATTCACGGACCGTGTCATTCTCCCCCACTCAATTCCGCAACGCCCTCGTTGCGGGCTGTTCTGTCGCTTCCCTGCATCCCAACCATCAAGGCCACTCCTTTGGACTTACATCGATGGCGACGCTTGCCCAACAGAACAGTCTCACCACTCCATTGCTTGCTTCCCCCGGATCAAAGCTGTTCACGAATCCAGTCACTTGTGCTTCCTAACAAGTGTGGCACCCCTGGCCAACTGCACCTTCTGGCAGCACCTTCAACCATCTACTAAGCTCCTCCTGATCTCAGCAAAGCCAACAGAGGGTCCCCTTGGTGGAAACGTGATCCTACCTCTTCTTAAGATTCGCCTATTGATCCAGGAACGTTATCCCCATTCAGCGAGCAATTCGGTTCCTACCTATGCCCCCATTGCCATCCCAGAAGCTAGACGAGAGTCACACATTGTCCGAGCCCCTGGCCCCGGCGATCACTCTCCGCCCTCATAGGACCGGGAAGACCACAGGCTTTCCCCGAATCGCCCACCTACTGGAGGGATCCCTGCTCTGATACCAAATTGTCACAGGTCGGTAGATCCCTTGGCCGTGGATCAACCCGTGCGGCGCCTGGCGAGCAGAACTCGCTAGGCTAGCCTTCCTCCTATAGCTGTTCCAGTGAACAATACGGCGAATAGCCCTTTTATCCGAGATCGTACCACGCCCAGCTTTGCTTGGGCGTCTAGTCCATTTAGCGAGACAGCAGCCCTCGTTAGGCTCAACAACTGGTTTCGGCCTGCCCTGGCCTCATCAGGAGAGCGGCATCAGCTCCCGACCAGTTTGTGCACGGGAGGCCAACCCCGTCTTCAGAGCTCCTAAGCAATATACTCCTTCTGTCCTAGAACTCTTAGCACCAACCGTCCTGACGCCATTCCCACGGACCAGTTGTGTTCATCCTCTCTGCATCCTCACTCTTCACTCGATAACCCCAAGCTTCACTCCCAAGGGTACACGGGAATGGGAGAATTCACGGACCGTGTCACAAGCATGCAAGAAAAAAGCAAGAAAACTCTCAAATATTAAAGAAGTTTCTGGTACGTGGGCAGCAAGACCACGTGCAGCAAATAGACAAAAGAAAAGCAAAGAAAAGTCAACAAAAGCTGCTGCAGAATAGAAAAATGTAGAAAAGTGGAGCAGCAACCAAAAGACACGGAAGAAGCCGCGCGAGCAGGAGATAAAGAAGCAAGTTTGTAATTTTATATTAATTTTTTTTGTACAATGTCGGTTGTGAAAGGCGGTGAACACACGCCTATAAATAGGAGTTAAGGTGTGTGTTTTATGTAGCTGAAAAAATCAGCATACTCCTTCCTTTGTAATACAAATTTTCATAATAAAAGTTCTGTTTTTTTTTTTTTACCTATACTCCCTAGCAATTGTAGTCCACTTTTATTCACATACACACTTGCGCGCGCGCACACACACTTCCGCAAAAACATCCAACAGAGACACAGATAGCTTGAAATGTTCAGCGTGTCCTCAAAGAGCTACCTAAAATGCTTCTTTTCTGAGAAACTTATAAATAATGTCATGCACTTCCACGGCATACTTTTCTTCGGTAGTATATACATAAGAGGATAAAGGCTTTGTCTAAACATCTCGAAAGAATGCTTTTTTGGAAATCTAGATCCTCACCTCCTTAGGTGCGGCACAAAGCATGTAGAAACAGTGATAGTTTCTCTCGCGCTCAGAGATCTGACAAACACGTGACCTTTCCAACAAATAAGTTCTAACAGCAGCTCCAGATATCCGTCCCCTTTGGTCAAACTGAATCTCCACGTACTTACCAAATCGACTGAATTATTTAGCAAATAGAGAAGATGAGACCAACTGGATGGGGTAGCAAACGATCTGAGCATATGCAAAACTTATTTATGTCCATACAGAAAGATAATCGGACCTTGAGCTGTTGTTCCTCTCGGTCTTGGCGTTACCAAATGCTTCTAGTACAGGATTAGACTGCAAGATTGCAGTATCGTAAGTGCATGTTGTGCGAGTCACGTAATTGTAGAGGTAAGACACTTAATATTCTTTGGTGTTCTTAGTTACCTCCAAAAGTTGCTGCTCAACAGTTCTGCCCTCTGCAGCAGCTCGCCCACCCATAAAAGCAAGATAACGCATAAGTAGCTTTGTGCTCTCAGTTTTACCTGCCCCACTTTCGCCACTAACCAGGATTGACTGACTTTTCCTTTCATTGATCATGAGTCTGCACATATCAATAGCACTCCCATTACATTTAAAGTAAAAGGTCAGAAATCAAATATTAAGATCAAGCAACACCTGTATGCAGCATCTGCTACAGCAAAAGGATGTGGACTCCTCTCCCCAAAAGTTGCCACTTTGTATTGAGCCATCTTATGGCTATCGTAGAGATGAGGTAATTTTGTAAAAGGGTTCACAGCAATCAGTATATTTCCTATGTAAGTCTGAAACCATCATAAGATGCATTTAAGATTAGTATGCAAAACCATGAGTAAAAAATAACAGTATCTTTGGTCTGCACCATCTGTTGGACTCCTCCAAAATTAGTCCAGAAAAAAGAGACAACTTAAAGACGAGACAACTCACGTATATTTCATTCTTATCATATCGTGACCTCAAATTCTGCAGAACTCCCGGCTCATGCAAATAAGCCAGCTTTGTCATATCATCCACTCCACTTGGTGGTGCTTCAGTATCTTTAGCATATACATCTGAGGCCTTCACAAGGACCTGTAACTCCAACAAAAGGAGAAACACAAAACGAAAAAGCTGTCAGGAGATTTGATAGAGAAGTTTACACAATAAGAAGAAAGATATATTCCATCCAATCTCTGAGCTTAAGTATACTCAAGTTGCTAGACATGACATTAACATATGTAGGCGATTTCTTCAGCAGATTATAGAAAGCCTTTTCAAGGTAACAGAAGGAAAAAAGAGAACTTCCGAATCACATTTGTCTGCAATTTTCATACCATCTTGCCCGATGAGCAGAGAACTTTCAGCTCCAGACCTTTAACTTCCACAGCTTGACCATCTATCCAAGCCACATCAGGATCTTCCAACCAAACAAAAGATCCAACAGAAGGCTGCACATAAGAAAAAAAATTAGGACCTTACTATTGGTTCACTGAAGCTTGTATAAATTAAGAATCAACTCCCTGCGTCCCATATCAACACGGAAGAGCTCGTGCAAGGGTAAAAAGAATACAAATTACAGGTCCCAAATAGAACTCCAGTTGAAGGTAACATCGGAAATTTAATGAACTTAAAGCGATCCAAAGCAGAACAGGCGAAGGTAAAGTCTAGACTATGATTTACAAATGTGCAGTAAATTACAACACACATACTAAATGAAAAACACAACAGTAAGAAGCATGAGAGGCAGGAAGAGGTCATGAGGAGTTACAAGAATTTGCCATAATTCAGAAAAATGAGAGATAACCAGGTTTCTTATGTTTGAAAGAACTATTTCCTTGAAAGTTGAACTTTGCTTGCAGTACAAGGCATGATCCTCCATATGCATTTACATGCGAAGCAGACATAGAGGCCCTCATACACGCACTTACAAAGTATCGGCCTTTCCCACTGCGTCTCAATTGTTATGGATCTACACAATTGAAGAGAAACTAAAGTTTCAAATGCTTCGTGCTAAACCAAATTTCTTCAAGTGAGCAAGTTTTTCAAGAGAAAGCTGCTTAGGAGAAAATTATTTAATGCGGCAATAAGACTAGGAATGCTTCAAGGATAGGGTACTCGGCAGTTAAGCACCAACATGTCCGCAAAATGAGTGCGGCAGAGATGAGACTGCATGGTTGGATTGCAAACAGACCACAAGAGATATTAGATTAGGCATGAAACTGTCTAGGCAAAAGTGGGTGTGGCTCCAATGAGGGAAATACATAAGCTTATTTGAGATTGTGTGACCACGGTGAGCGAGGCCTTCGGCTCCAGTATGATCAGGGGATGAAGACTGAAATTAGAAGGGGCGGGAGAAGTCCTAAAAAGACACGGAAGGAAAGATGTGGAGCAGCTAGAGCTTACAAGAGACCGATAAAAAATCCAGCCCAGTATCAAACTAGGGTGCGTTTGTTCCCATCAAAATGATTTCCATGAAATGATTTTTTGAACTTTCAGGTGTTTGGTCCGTGGAAAAAGGACAATCAGTCGGTTTCGAGTATAGGTACCATTTTGTTGAAGGTCGTTCGAGTTCCCAAAGGACCGGCGTATTCGGGACCAATATGTTGTTGTATTCCTGCGGATATACTTTACAATTAAGGAAAACAATCGTAGTTAAAAATAAGAAAAATGATTTCTCCTATCTTAAAAAGAAAAAATCGTTTTCCTAGACTCCTTTCCAAACGCAATCTCACACATGAAGATTCTCATGTGAAGTTTATGAGCACGGAGAGATTAAGTTTGTTAATTAATTGTGCACTTTTAATTTTTATTAGCATCCTTTTTCTTAGGTTGCTTTATTTTGATTATAAAAAAAACTCAAAATTTCATTTATTAGTAAAATCTTAGACAATGATTTCAATATCATCTTAGTACCTTATTTATTAGGAAAAAAAATATAGTATTAACGGAGAGGATAAGTTTTGAAAGTAAGTTCTAAACATTGAAAAACTTTTTCCATATATTATCACACAACTGGAAACTAATTATTTTCCTTAGAAAATAAATTTTGTAGAAAACATTTTTCTCTGTTGACAAAGTTTTCACGAAACAAATGTACTCTTACAGTGGGTTTGTTGTGAGGATAACTTCATAATAAAGGAAAACATTTTCCATGGAAATCATTTTCAAGAAAAAATGTTTCTCCTTTTTCCTTATTTTAAGCATACAAATAATTTTTCCTTGACCGGTCATTTTCGACAGACTAAACATGAGAAAGTTTGAGAAACTTTTTCAAAAAATTCTCACTTAAACAAACACACCCTTCGAATTAGTTTTGATTGAGGTACCGTTACATTTACCACCCTGCCGTAACACTCTATCATCATCATCACCATACAAACGCCACATTTAGATTTTGACAGCTACTGAAATGCAGAATGGCACATTCCCAAAAACAGATAGAAAATACGATGCAATAAACAGTCACATTCGACGAAAGATTTAGCTAGCTCATATGGATCATTCCACAGACTGAAGAAATATGTCAACAAAAACTTGTACCATCTTGAACGAAAACGATCTACTAAGAAACTCCTCTCCTCTCTATGTCTGCTTGCAATCTCTCAAACAAGATCACCCAACCGGCCACCAACGACCTTCGACCTCTTCGTTCTCGCAGCAGCTCCCGATTCACTCCTCCATGCAAACACTCTCAAACCCAAAAAGACATTCACTTCACAAAATGAAAAGCTCCAAACTCTCAGATATATATATATATATATATATAGAGAGAGAGAGAGAGAGAGAGAGAGAGAGAGAGAGAGAGAGAGAGAGAGAGAGTGTTTCAATTCGCAGGGAATTTCTGAAGCTGTTTTCGTGTTCTCCCGGCTCTTCTCTGCGTTTTTCCTTCGATGTTTACGAAGATATTTATGCATGGGTTCCTCCTTCCCTCCCGCCTCATTGCGCTTTCTGTCGAAGTCAGCGCTCGAGAGTTCTCATTTGTTCATTACGGGAAGCTTTTCATTAAGGGTTTGATTAAGAAGACTAATAACAAAAGCTTGTCAACGTCAACGCTTTACATCCCCAACCTTAGTACACGTGGGTTATTACCGCACTCCGAGGGATTGCTCATGAGGCCAGATCGGTCACATCAAACTTCGCACTAAATTAAGACTAAATTTTTGTGTAGTATCTGTGACGGTTACATGATGAATATTAAAATAAATAATTTAGTTCGATAGGGTGTTAAAATATCATTTTTCTCATGTCTAAATCAGGACTTTTTTATGAAATCAAAATCAAGTGATGACTCGATATGTAGGGTTGGCCCACATCGAAATCATGCAAATAATACATGCCATTATGATAGAATTTCGGATCCAATTCGCACCCCGTCAACATTTATGTAATCAATCATACTAGACGTTGGCTCAAATTTGCACCCGCTCAGTATTTTGATAGGAACACCGTAGGAAAATGCAATAAAATTAAGACCTTCGCCACGTCGCGAAGAGATAAGCGAAAAAGAGAAAGAAAAAAGAATAGTCCACGTCCTTATAGTATGACTATCAAACGTCTCAACTTTCAAGCTGCATGGTGCTTAGTTGGGCTCGCCATTGTTGGGTCTTCTTAGAATATGCTAGTGTGACAATGCAAAAACCAACATTATCTTTTTATTTTATTTTTCTCATTCTAAAGGCGCTGAAAAAAATAGCAATTTTCTTCTACTTCCTCTTCATCCCCGTTTTTATAGTCAATGCTAGATACATTTAACATCATTCCTCTCCTTTGATGAGGTCGAAGAAGTAAGGAACCCCAAATCATAAGTTATTCCAACCAAAAAAATGAAATTAGTTAGAAGGCTTATCGAGTTAGTTGAGTTGAGGGATAATTACCAAAAAGTCCTAAACATATTATAATTGTGTCAATTCAGTCTATCTGGCTAATTTTGATCTATCGGCGCTGACGTGGGCACTGACCAGCTGCAACCATCCGATCAACGCTAGCATGGACAATATTTAATAGTGTTTTTATCTTTTTGAATTTATTATTTTTCCTTTCCCTTTCCCTTTTCCATTTCTCGTTTCTTTTATTCCTTCTTCTCTTTTGCCCACAGTGGCCTGCGAGCCTTGTTGGCCATTGTGAGGGAAAAAATAGAAGAAAAGGAAAAAGAAAAATGAAAAGAAAGAAAAAATTAAAAAATTCGAAAAAGATAAAATATAATTAAATATTATTCACGTCAACGTCCATTGGACGGTTGGCGTCGGTCGCTATCCACGTCAGTATTGATTGGCTAAAATTGGCCGGATATACTGAATGTGCACAATTGCAAAAATGTAGAACTAAATTGATTTAAAAAAAAAAGTTTAAGAATGAATTGATATTATTATAATATATTTATACATTTTTTTGTAATTTTCTTGTTGACTTGGTCTCGGCCAAGGTATAATGTCCGACTATGATCTTAACAAAAGACAGTTCTACTCGGCAATTGAGTCCGATTTGAGTTTAATTTAACTCAACTGATCTCGATTACGATAAAACCAAATTCTGTTGCGGAGTCTAGGCATCAACTCATGTTCTCTAAAAAATAAATAGATGTCATTTTCAAGTTGCTTCCTTCTTCGGATATCAACATATTGTATACTCACGTTGCCTAACTATGTAGTTGTTCATGTTTCTTCGAGAGTAAAAGGTCCAGCAGAAATTTAAAATTTTATCCAAACTTTTAAAAATTATTTTAGTTGATATACGCATTTACGTGCCAATATTTGCATATTGCGAAACTTTTGAGTGCTTTTGGGTTAAAAAAATTCAAAGTTTGGTAGTTGCAAAATTTAGATTAAGCATAAATTAATATATGCAAGTTTACTGATAAGCCCTAAGATTGATGACCTTTGGGAGCAAACCTCGCACGTACAAGCTGGATTATGAGTGACTAACCAGCGTGGACACATGTGGTTTTGATATTTATGTTAGAAAATCAAACCTAAAAATGTAAGCCCATATATGGAGGGAGATCACATTTATACAAAGAGCATTTAAACCCCCTTTTCAATCAATGTGGGAAATTTTCATAGATTTAACTGCTTCAATATGTCTTGGAATTATTTAAGACAAACATTACTAATCTCAATTATTTTTTTGCCAAATTAATCCCAATCTTAGTTTCATCTCATTCTTCAATTTCTCCAGGTTGATTCAAACTGAGCAGACTCAACTAGTCAATAAGTTGTGCTCAAGTAATAACCTCTGGGTTGAGCTATATCGGCAAGATACTACCACCTCATTCCCTAATACATATAAAATCACTTTGGCCACACATTTATTTTTCACTATGAAACATGCTTGAATGCTTGAAATTGCCATCGGCACACAAAAGATTGGTATTTACATAATGCAACACGTCCTTTACAAAATTTAGCGGGATCAAGATTAAGATGTTAATTATTTACTGGAGTCAAAGCCCATAAATAATAGGATCAACATGATATCAGGGAAAAATTTGTGGCAAGGGAAACTTTATATTTCAATGGGATTAATCAAACCCACTACTAATATTACGACGCATCGAGTCGACGCCATCTTTGGCTAGACATAGAAAGTCTAATTATATAATGTGGTAGACCCATCAAAGCTTTAAAGCTGCTGACGGAGTTGGTGGGGATATTGGTGATAGCCATCGTGCCCATGGCCGGAGACCTAGTTCGGTTAATTAGTGACATCCGCCTTACTGCTGCTGCCTAGTTGATAATTTCCTTCACTAGGTAAGAGGGCTAGATTGAATCTTGATGGTCAATGTGGAGACCATCTCTTTTGGATTCAAATAACTCAAGTTGGGCATTTATATACACGGAACTTACTAATTATATCAAATTATATATCCGTTCGTCCACCGTCATATCTAGTTTCAACATAATAAACTCTCTTAGTATGCTATCCTGCATTACAAAATATTGTTCATTCTGAAATCCAAAATGAAAAAATTAGTAGTGTCACTATCAAATTAAATCGGATTGTTGCAAAATATATGATTAAGCTAGATTGAATTGTCTGAAACCTTATTCAACTAACCAAACAATCATACTATTTGTCGGCCCGATCTGAACCTGCTCAGCATTTTCGAAATAAACAAAGAACACCGTGATAGAATGCAATTAAACATTCCCCACGTTGAGAAGAAAATTTTAAAAAAAAATTGGAAAAGAATAGTCCACGTCCATATAATATGACTTCGAAAAGACTCAACTTTCAAGCTGCATGTTGCTTCTGCTTAGTTGGATTCCGCCATTGTCGGGTCATGGGGCACGTCGATCTGACCTCATCCTGAGGACGTGTGGATGACGTGGAAATGATGCAAACAAGGGAGAGAGAGTCGGAGAGGAGGACGGTCGCAATCGAGGGACTGATGTTCGGTGCGATCATGTCCGCTGGATAGGAATCCTACTGGGTCGGCGATCAAGGGCGTGTTTGGTAATTATTTTCTTCCGGGGAACAATTTTTTATAAGAAATAATTTTTTCTGATTATGTTCTCGGGAACAATTTCTGAGTAAAAGAACACGTTTGGTAATTTCCCTAAATTTATATTCTCGGGATAGAAATACTTTTGGTAGGATTCTTAGATTTTTTTATTTTTTTAATTATATTTTCTTATTTTTTTCCTTTTTTCTTTTTCTTTTTGGCCGGTCGCTGGCCTTGCCCAGGCAGCGTGAGGTCAGCCTCGCCCTGGCTTGGCGAGGCCAGCGTCGGCTGCGTGAGGCCGAGGCCAAGCTCGCCCAATCCAGGCGAGGCCGAGCCTCACCATGCCTTGCCCAGCCACGGCGAGGCTCGGGCCGATGTGTCTTGCCCAGCCATGGTGTGGCTCGGCGTCTCCGGGGGCTGGCGACGCTCCGACAAGGTTGCCGGCCCTCGTCTAGCCGGTCGCCGGCACCAGCCATGGCCAAAGCCGGCAATTGGCCAAATGGAAGAAGAAAAAGAAAAGAAAGAGAAGAAAAAAGAAGAGAGTGAAAAATTGATTCTAGAAATTGTTTTTGGGAACAAGAAGCTATTTTTTTCTACTTATTGTTTCTGTTTCAAATCCGTTCCCGAGAACAAAAGTTTTACCAAACAAGTTTCTTTTTTTTTTTTTTGATTCTCGGAACAAAAGAATAAAAATAGTTGTTCTGGGGAACATAAATAGATTTTAACAAACAAGCCCCAAGTGTTGCGGCCTTTACCGACAGAGTCTGCAGTGGCTAGTCTAGCTTTGGGAATAATTTACGGCTTTTCACATGATTACTAGGGACGATCAAAAAGATAATTGCTTAAAATAAGAACTTTTTTTTTTTTTAATTTAGCCCGAAAGAAAATATTGACACCTAAATTTTATCGACCTATTTAGTTTTTTAATGTATAGAAAATTAATAATCTATCCGGGCCCCCAAATAAAAATATTACTTAAACTGTATATTGATTTTAGGAGTCCTTTTTAATAGTAATAGGTCCATATAATTGAATTAGAGCTGATGGACTGGTGAGAATCATTTGAGCTTTATTAGATTAATTGGATTGAGCTCATTAATAGAAAATAAAGTCGAACCCATTAATCCTTTAAATGGCCAAAATTGAGTCAAATAAAGTCGCCAAATTTAAAAATTTTATATGCTCGGGGATAATTAGGTGTTATAAGACTGTCACCTAGTTTCGGATGTGGGGATGTATTTTTCTGAATCAAACTAGGAAACAAGGGATCTTTGCTCTTTTGTGAAAATCCTAATCCATGTCCTATATAAAAAGAGCATTGACGGCGTACAACGGGGGACGGCCACAATTTTGAGGAGACTAATCGTGGGGTTGGGGGAGAAAAAAAGGCCTCACGGCAGAGTCAATTGGGAATTCCCCAATATACAGAGAGGAAAAGAGCACAACATCGGAGAATAGAGAAAAAGTTATGCGTGGAATAAAACAGAGAGAAGCTCCTACGATTTTCCTAATTTCCATGTTATCGTTATTGCCATGTCATATGCCCTATCATAGTTTTCATGTCATTTAATGATTGCATGTTTATTAATTACGCACCCGCATGGTTTCTCTTGTGTGTTGGTAGATTAGGGTTAAAACCAACCCAAACTACTTACAAATATATTTTTGAAATAAAGAGACAATGTACTGAAGGGCCTTAGATTCATTTGGCATAATCAAATCCCTGTATCCATGAATATTTAGTTCGAAGAAGTAAAGTTCTCTCCCACACTTCACTTAATGTCTAATTGACTACAAGTAATTGATTAGTGGCCACTCTTGAATAAATCAATTTGCATGTTTAAGTTGACTAAATTAAAACTCGAAAGTTGCGGTTGTTATGGGCTTGGTTGAGTCCACACTAAATCTCCGGTCTTAATAATCCATTTTTCTTTGCTGGTTCACCTCTAGGAAGGTTCTGACACTTTTTCTTAGAAGAAGCAGTCTATCCTGCGATGTACCTATCTAGGTGTCCAACTAAAGCAGTCCAGAATAAACTCTAGTCGAAGCTTGGAGTAAATGGAAGCCTTCAATGAAGCATCTCAAAGTGTTTGGCCATATGTGCTATCTTCACAACCTTGATATAAAAAAGGAGCAAACTCGACGAGAAAATGGAATGGGAACATTCCTTAGCTACAATGATCAATCAAAAGGCTATCGGGTTTACAACCTAAGAACTAAGAAAGTGATGATCAGTCAAGACTCAAATTCGACTTGGAACTGGGAGGAAGAGAAAATTGAGAAGAAGTGTTTCAACTTACCAAACAAACCTCTTGCATGTGAGGAATCAACACCACAACAATAAGGTGGAACATCTTATTCCTCCTCTCAAGATGTAACACCGCCATCCTCTCTCCAAGCCTAACATAAAAAGAGTCTATTCCAGAGTCTCATATATCGAGGGTAAAATCTCAAAGGAAAGTCTATGAAACGTGCAATTTTTTGTCCTAAGAACTAGAAAACTATGAAGAAGCTTCCAAAGATTAAATTTGGCTTAAAGGCATGGAAGAAAAAAGTAAGATGAGAGAGAAAAATGAAACTTGGGTGCTCATTGATTGCCCTAAAGACAGAGATTATTGGTGTCAAGTGATTCCACAAGACAAAACTCAATGTAGACAGATCAATCCGAAAGCATAAAGCTAGGCTTGTAGCAAAAGAATATTCACAACAACTACGTATAGACTGTATCGAAGCTTTCGCTCTAGTCGCTCATCTCGACACTATTCGAGCTCTCTTAGCCTTAGTAGCACAAAAGAAATGGAACATCCATCAACTACATGTAAAGTCAGCATTTCTAAATGGATATTTTCAAGAAGAGATATATGTAACTTGACCACAAGGTTTTATTATCAAAGGCAACAAAGAAAAGGTTATAAAGCTTAAGAAGGCCCTATATGAGTTAAAACAAGCGCAACGAGTGTGGTATAGCAGAATTGATGAATACTTTACCAATTATGGATTCAGGAGGAGCATGAACGAGCCAACGCCTTACATCAAGACCCAAGGTAATTCTAACACACTTATTGTCTCTTTGTATGTAGATGATCTCATATATACAAGAAACAATGAGAAAATGATTGAAGAATCAAGGACATTTAAGGTGACAAACTTGGACTTGATGCACTACCCCTCAAGATTGAAATAGACCAAAATCAAGGAATTTTTATCTCACAAAAGAAATATACAAAGAACCTCTTGAAGAAATTCAAGATGAATAATTGCAAGACAGTTGCAACACCACTCGTGGTAAATGAGATACTACTAAAAGAAGATGGAGTAGAAAAGGCTAATGCTTCCCTTTAGAAGCCTGATTGGCAGTTTACTATATCTCATTGCTACAAGGCCAGACACCCTATAAATAACAAGTCTACTATCATGTTTCATATAGAATCTAAGCCAAATTCGTTTTGGAGTAGTCAAAAGAATTCTCATATAATTACAAGGAACTACAGATTATGGCATTTGGTACTAGCCAAGTTACTCGGTCACATCGATAATCATGGGTAAGCTCAGCTGATGATAGAAGAAGTATTTCCGGCTATGCATTGACACTATGTTTTGGAGTTTTTTCTTGGACATCTAAAAAAGCAAGAGTTCGTGGCAATTTATTACTTAAGCTTAATACATCATGGTTGCCACACCACTACTAGTCAAGCAGTATGACTTCAGAGAATTCTAGAAGACATTGGAGAAACATAGATGGAACTGACTCGAATATTTTGCGATAATAAGTTTGCGGTAGCTATCTTGAAAATCCGGTCTTTCCTGGAAGAGGTAAGCAAATTGACATCAAATATCAATTTATACGTGAAGTGCAAAGTAATGGAGAGATCGAGTTGGATTACTGCAAGACTGAAGATCAAATGGCAGACACATTTACTAAAGCATTACCGAGACCGCAATTCTAGTCATTATGGAGTATGCTCGAAATATCGGAGAATTGTTCAAGGAAGAGCATTGAAGATCGACCGATTTTTCTAGAGAAATCTATGGCTACTAGTCTCTAGAGAACTTGAGCAACCAGCAGTCGAAATAATTAACTTTGCTTCATCAATTGCAGCTGGCAAAGAGGAGTTCAAGTCGGAACGGTGCTGATGAAATGGGTTAAGAAGTAAAGGCATAGTCAAAGAACGTGCTGGTAATTACGAAAACGATGAGCGAGTATACATGGATTGGATGCACGACCGGTAATACAGTGAACTAGAACTAAGAATTAGAGAACAATTAGCAATACACAAACTCCCATGCTCCTTGTATTCTTGAAACTCGAATAGGGACTTGTTGTTCTCAGTCCTCTTGCATATTCATTATGTTCAAATGCATATACACTTGCGCACACGCTTCCACAAATTCCGACATGGTGTTTCACTCTTTCGTTCCTGCTTATGAAGATTTTGGAAAACAGATACAGGAAGTGAGATACGGTAACGTACATTCAGAACCATGAGTAGAGATGTTAAAGTTGTGTTATGTTACATTTGTCCCATTCTCCTCGATTATATGGTGACCATTTTCCAACGTTTGCAAGTTAAAGATCACATGCAGTACTGCCCCGACCATCTTACCTTGAGTTTTTCGATTTCGCTCGAAAGCGACTCTTTGGTTTGCTTGAATTGAAGTCGTATGTCATTCAAAGCAGACTGTAGGTTTGCATTTTCTTGATTCATTGACGCTTCAAAATCAGCCTGCAAAATTTTAGCAAAACAAATAAGAAATTAGGGAGTGTTCGTTTGAGTGAAATTTTTTTCTGCAAATTAGTTTTCTTGACTATCAAATGTCTGGCTTACTAAAAATGACCGGTCGATGAAAAAGCATTTACGGTAAAAAAATAAAATATGCATCCTTAAAGTTAGGAAAATAATTTCCTAACTTAAAAAGGGGAATATTTTTTCCCGAAAATTGATTTCTCGAAAACCATTTTTCTTTATCATCAAGTTAAAACAAGCACGCTCTTAAAACTTATATGATATGTATATATTACACGAACAATTGCCTGAGAAACTCATTACTGATTCTCAACCAATTCCTCTGATTCTAAGCCACTAAGCAACGAGATACGAAAGGTTTCGAACGAAGCGATAAAATAACAAGCTAGCTATCAAGTAACTTTTCAATGACTAAAACTCAGGGAAATAATCAAGTCCTTTCAGTTGCCTCGTGCTAAATAAATTGCCAAGTCAACCCAAGGTCATGAGATGCCTCTTATATTTGTCCAAGGCGTTATTAATCTAGCACGCCTTGGAAACGAGACAGCCAAACCTAGTAGTCGTTATACTGTGGAGGAAGACCTCCGACCAATGAGCAGCACATGTATAACCTTGCTCTCCACGAAAATGAAACAGCAATAACACTATCGGACCATAATTTCAGCAAATAAAATCTAGAGGTAAAAGCTATACTATAGCTGACAGAGATCTTAATCATCGAATGCCATAAAACTTACTTTTATGCGCTTCTCCTCTTGTAATGTCCACGTAAGTTCTTCCACTTGCTTTTCCAACTTATTTATGGCGGCTTGAAGAGCTCTAGTTTCCCTGGAAGCCTGTGTAAATACAGGGAAAGAACCTATTACTAAATTGAAAAGAACGGGCATGGTCCACACAACTAGAAAAGAAACAAAGGCAAGGAATGCAAGGCAACTTCAACTGCTTATCAAAATTTCCACCTTGAAAATGAGTCCGAGAATTTGACAAGTCAAACATACATTTGCGAGAGACGAATAAGCAAGTCATTAGGTCATTACGTGGCACACTTTC
Organism: Eucalyptus pauciflora; assembly: GCA_007663325.1. Lineage (NCBI taxonomy): Eukaryota > Viridiplantae > Streptophyta > Magnoliopsida > Myrtales > Myrtaceae > Eucalyptus > Eucalyptus pauciflora. The sequence continues at coordinate 116,281 of VMYD01000292.1, read as the reverse complement.
ACTAGCACTGATGATTTATTTTCCTTCACAAATACCACCATTCTATCCATGCCTGCCTGTCTCCTTCATCCAACTTTCAAAAAAATCAGATTTTCCTACTAATTCAATGTACCTTTTCTTCCTGAAAAATTTCACTTACTACACTGCATCGATATTCTTTTTGTGGGCAATTTGAAAGGATTAAATTGATATCATGACTTCTAAAACAGATATTACAATCAGACGAACAAGTCTAACTGAAGTTCCACTAACAATATACCAAATGATAAAAAAAAAGGTCATAAGATGAAAGAAAACGATTCACCATCTTGAGCTTCCGCAGTTCTTTACGAGCAACTCTCCCTCTCCATGCACACTGAGTTGTAATTGCTGCTTTTTTAGTATTCAAATATTGGACCCGCACCAAGTATTTGCGACAATGACTCTGGAAAAAGAGAGAGAGAGAGAGAGAGAGAGAGAGAGAGAGATTATTCCAAAGTGATATCAAACAGAAAAAAGATGTATGGCATGCTATATGTTAAATCGTTGAAGCAAAAAAAAATGATATATTATTATGTGAAACCCTTTACAAGGAAAACAGATGACACGAACATTAGCAAAGGGAAAGATCACTTCGGACTCCTTGGTTGAAGCAAAAGCCTGGACTGCCAAAAGGATTGCAAATCACTCTGGATGAAAAATAGACACCTACCTGAATAACGATAGCAGCTTTATGCTTTCTCAGTTGTAGCTCGCATAGGGCAGCCATCCCGCATAAGCCCGTCCGTATACATATGGCTGAGTTATACAAGTCCTGGTATGCTTTTCTAGCAATATGCATACGCAAATCTTTCTGAATCCTGAGGCAGGCAACTTCAGGTCGTATGCTCACATATGTGAGACGTGCGAGTTGTACTGAAATTGGAAAAATAAGAAACTTCAGGCATCTATGCACAACCAGTTCCCATGTCTAGTATGTGACATGACCGAAATACAGATTCCCACAAAGTACGAGAGACGAGTAGGATACCAACTAAGCATATACCTCTGCAGAGAGCTTGAACAAGCATAGTATACTTCCGGAGCGAGACAAAACTTTGCCTTTCCAAATAATAACGCATTTTTCTCTGAATGATACTTGCCGATATCCCTAAGACCTCATTCCTACGTGCTTCTAATTGTGCCATTTTACCAGCTCTGAGAAATACTGCTGTCCTACAAATCTGCAAAAGCCAATTTTATCTTAGTTCATTTCCAAAATTTCTGCCCAGTGTCATAACCAATCGTAGCAAGAAACACATCACATTGGCCCATTAGAAATCACTAGTCATCTTAATTTATGGCTGCAAAATGTTCTCCATGACTGAGGCCATTATGTCCTTAGACAAATAAAATGTCCCAAAAGACGAATGACCATTGCGATTCTGGTGGGAAGTGAAGAGGCGTGGAGGTGGAGGTGAGTGGCAATGGAATATAAGCTCGGCCATCTGCAATGTCCCTCTCCTCTGGTTTGAATTTTCTTTTTCTTTTTTTAGTTTTTTTTCTTTTTAATATTTATCCAGGTTTTGTTTTAGACAACAATGCCCAGTTCCAGCTGCCGGAAAAATCAAATGCTCACCAACTGAAAAAAATTTGGCTCGCCAATGAGCTTTGACCCTTATTTGAGAGCGACTTTATCATTTCGAGCTCTTATTTAAAATAAAGTTCACTTTGAGCCTTTAGAAAATGACCCCACTTATTTGGAATTTTCTCTTATAATTATGATAACTTGTCGCACAAACACATACAAGGCCTCCGCACGTACCGAGGCATGCAGCCTCTCTTCTTTAATTTCCCTATATTCTCTCATGATAAATCTGCATATAAATCAATGCACTCTGAATAACACTATGCAAAATCACTTAGAGAATTAAATAATCAGGAGTCATTTCAACATCTTTTGATATGATTAACTTAGATAATGCAGCATCATTGTGCTTAGAGAAGATCAGTACGCATGTTTCTGCTTTTTCAATAGAATAAGTACTGGTCACTTAATGCAACTCTTTTGACGCAATGCCAAGCAAGGCATACGTTTATATCGAGAAAGAGATTAAAGACTAATGATAGATGAGAATATCGCATGATTGTCCACAGATGCTAGTATAGATTAAACTGCAGAAAGGTTCCTAATTTTGGCTCAAAAAATCAACAAGTGTCCTATCTTAGGAGAACACCATATAAAGGGGAAAACCCAGGATCGAAGGAATCAATCCTGCAAAGAATCCTGAAGGGAGTATGATCACTAGAAAAAGAATGTAAAGAAATATTCCGCTGCGCCATCAAGTTCTAGAAGCAATATTTTATATTTATCTACTTGTTGAAAATTTGGCTGGCGGTAGTGCTTTAGAAAATGTGTCCGCCACTTGATCATTCGTCTTGCAATATTTCAGATCGATTGGTCTGTTACTTTGTACTTCACCCACGCCAACATCCCCTCCTACAATTTTGTAACACCACATTTCTATCCACTTACTCTTGTCCCATATCACATGACCTATATCCTTGAACTATCCTAGCTTGTCCCTTGTCAATTCCTCTACTAAATACATAATACACACATACATATTTGCACATCACTAACCAAAAACCATCATCAATATGAAAACCTTACTTTCGCGCACAATCAAATTTTCAATTCTACTCCATACCTGATAGGCCATTAATCCCACTTTCTCCAAAAGCCTCTTGCAGATGGTAACCTCATCGGAACTGTCACAACTAACGGATCAGTCCAAGAGGCACAGTGATATGCCATAAACGACAAGTTACAAAAAGCTTTAAGTTACCTGGGGTCGAGAACTTCAGGAGCACGAATCCCAAATTGGTCCACAAATTCAAAAAAGGGCTTTCTTATTGGATCCAGCACAACTTATACTAATGGCCTCCATGACACCCTAAAGTGCAATACTAAGAGAGAGAAAAAAAGTTCTGAAAGAATTAAGAATAGCAGCAGATTATTTTGAGGCAACTAAACTTGTGTCAAGGCAACACAATTCCAATAAAATTACTACCCCACAATGCAGTTGCTGTAGAACATTTTTCCTCTCAAAAATTGCTGGCTTGAGAACATTATTTGGCTTGATACATCGTACATAATGTGGCTTGGTAGCCCTCAAAGTCTTAAGAAATGCTTGTAATTGTTGCTGCGTGAGTCAAGAAGGACGCCATCGGTAAGACATAAGAAACAATGAAGTCTCCAATCGGGCATAAGAGATAAATTAAACATGAACCTTGAATCGAGATCCTATTGACGACAAGAGCTTTGACTGTTTGGAAGACTCCCCAGTTAGAGGTGGAAATAATCCAGAAAGAAAAGAACATTGAGAAGCACTCAAGAGTGCTTGATGTTCTGCAATAACATAGTCTTTGTTCTTGTCCAAGGAAAGTTCAGTCTAATAGAAATACCAAAAAAAGATAGAAATACGATGCAATGAGCAATCGCATTCGACGAAAGATTTAGTTAGCACGTAGATCATTCCACAGACTGAAGAAATATGTCAACAAACACTGGTACCATTTTCACCGAACACGATATAGTCAGAACTTCTCTCCTCTCTATTTCTGCTTTCAACCTCCAAAACAAGATCGTCCAACCGGCCCCCAACAAACTTCGACTTCTTCGTTCTGCAGTAGCTTCCAATTCACTCTTCCAAGCAAACACTCAAAAGAAGAACAAAAAATGAAAAGCTTCAAACTCTGAGAGGGAGAATTGATTCGCAGAGATTTTTTGGAAGCTGTTTTCGTGTGCTCCTGCCTTTTCTCTGCCTTTCTTCTCCAATGTTTTCGAAAGATATTTATGCATGTGTTCCTCCTCCTCCTTCCTCCCTCCCGCCTCTTTGCGCTGTCTGTCAAAGTGAACACTCGAGAGTTTTGTTTATTACGGGAAGCTTGTCATTGCGGGTTTGATTAAGAAGACTGATACAAAAGCTCGTCAAGGTCAACGCTTTACTTCCCCAACCTAGTACACGCGGGTTATCACCGGACTCCAGGGGACAGCTCACGACCCAGCGTTATGAATTTCTTTTTCTCATGTCCAAATCACGACTTTGAATTTTATGAAATCAAGAAGCAATATATGACATTCGGTTCACGTGGTACACCCAACCTAGTACACATGGCTCCCTTTGTTTGGCAAATTTTTTTTTTTTTTTTTTATGAAAAATATTCTTCTTATTTTTCAATATTTCGTTCATTTAGAAAAAAAGAGTCAACGGAAAACCCATAATTATATTCAAGATAATGATTTTTCTTTAAAAAGTCAAAAATCATTTTCCAGCTTGGCCCGTAAATCTACGCTTAGGCACGGAAACTCCGTTGGTCCCTAGGTACTTGACGTCCAAGACCAAATCTTTGACACCGAGCCAGAGTCCATTGAGGTAGATGTTGGATAAATTCTCTTAAAGTATTTTGAAGTTGACAAAACATTTTCATCAGTTTAGTCGGAAGACTTACAGACTCTATTGACAAAGTCTGAAGATCAAAGTCTGAAGCTAGCAAGACTCAAGACTCATATTTCAAAGTCTACTCTATGGACAGTTTCCAGACCGACGTTTATTCTGATATTATATGATCTTTATTCTAACGGCTAGAGAATATCCTTCTACTGGATTCAGCACTAGAAGATCTATCTTTCATATTCGAATACGTATAGATTCTCTAAAGATTTCGCGACTTATATTTGGATCTACTTATGGAAACCAAGATCCTGATTGTATGAGCGAGCATGATTGATGGGGCTATCAACACTTACCTTAAAGAGCTCGAGATCTCTCTAATTGATTCTGTCCAACGGGTTGATTGGAAGAACTTCTTTGGAAGGTGCCAACGGTATGGAAGGCATGAAGAAGTATATAAGAGAGATGCTCTAATTGTTGAAGGGAGCGGATAGAAGAATTCCAAAGTCTGAAGCTTCCTTTATCTATTTTGCGATATCATTCTTCGAGCGATATATGTAATCAAAAGAGAGATCATATTGTAGTGAGACCTTGAGGAAGTGTAGTAGAGTTTTCTACACTGTGGACTCAAGAGCGTGAGACTGTAATCACTTTTATTGATTCTTAGTGAAATCCAGCCATAAGGGCTGTCCGTGCGGGAGAGTGGACGTAGGCTTGGTCTAAGCCGAACCACTATAAATCTGGAGTCTTGATTCTCTATCCCTAATTCTTTTATCATTAACTGATTTCATATGCTGCAATTGTTGGTTTTAATTTATTAACCTCTCATTCGGATTAAATTGTTAAAATTGCTTTAAACACCTATTCACCCCCCTCTAGGTGCCAATTCTAGTCCTAACAGTAGAGTTTGTGCTTGGATTCCTGTTCTCTCGCTTGGGTCCATCAAGCCAGAGCCTAGGACCCCAGTGCCCATGCTCAAGCCCCTAGGTCCCCATGATGGCCATGCCCAAAGCCCCAACACCTACGCTTAGTTCTACAAAAGCCAAGTGCTAGATTTGGATACTTGAGCTCAAAACCGCAGCACCTGGGCTCGAGTCCACAAAGACCATGCCTGGGTCCTTCGAGGCCGGGCCGAGAGCAATTTGCACACCGTCAGCATTTTCATGAAATCAATTGTACTATATGTCAGCCCGGATTTGCACCCGCTCAGCATTTTCAAAGTAATAATACCGTAGAAAAATGCAATTAGATTCAAACCTTAGCCACGCCGTGAAGAAAATTCTAAAAAAAAAATGAAAAAAGGAATAGTCCACGTCCTTATAATATGACTTCCAAAAGTCTCAACTTTCCAGCTGCACGGTGGTTGGTTGGATTCCGCCAATGCTGAGTCTTTTTCTATTTCACTAGATTAACAAACGAGAGTTCCTTTCCCACCGTCACGAGGAAAAAGGTCAACTCCACGCGTCCCCACCAGGCCATACGTAACAGGTAGGGTGAGAACAAGACGCGACGGGCCGCTACCTGACATCATGCCAAGAACATGTGGATGACGTGGAAATGGTGTGAAGAAGGGAAAGAGAGTCAGAGATGATGATCTCATTATGCGCAACTGCGATGGCTACGTTATCAATGTATTAGTCCATTCAGTGGACGGCAAGTGGCACTATGGCGCCCAACGTCAAAAATTGGAATCTCTCTCCCTCGGTTCGGTCTCTTCTCTTTCCTTCTCTCTCTGTAACTCCAAGGAGCCACCGACTCTCACACCTCCGCCATCCAATATTGGACACCGACGAATCACAATCATCAAAGGGAACTTCAGAAATACATCAATGGGCACAAGCAAAAGCACTAGGGGAGGCGTTAAAGATGCGACATTGTGCTAGCACTCAGAAGGGAAGAGGAGAATGGAATTGGAACAGAAAAAGGGAAACTTTGGAGTAGGAAAAGAACAGTCTGGTAGGTGGGACTCAGAGATTGAAGTTAAAGGAGGGAAATTTATGGGGAAATCAATGGAGGGGCGGGGTATCTTTGAATCTGAGTTGAAGGGAAAAATAATTTAAGGTTTCTTGGGCAAAGAATTGGAGATTCTGCAGAAAATAATAGAGAGTAAAGGGGAGAGAGAGATGGTGGAGGTGATGAACAAGACATGGCGGAGGTGGCAATGTGATTCGTCGGATGAGAGAGCAAAGGGTAGAGAGAGACAGGCGTGGACGCAAGCATGAATGAGACAGGAGAGATAGAGAGCAAAGCGAAGTCTTCAGGGAGCGGAGAGAGGCTTGATAATAGAGTAAGCATCATCTATGAAGAAATAATTATTTCTTCACTAACTATCCACCCTCTTTCAGAGTAATATTATTATTATTTTTTATGACGTTTAATCACATACTTAATTAAGAACAATAAGCGACATTTATATAAGTTGCTAAAACAACCATGTAATGGATATTGTAATCATGCTCTCACAAATAGATTGTATAGTCTGATGGTATAACTAATTGTCTTTAGACGTTGGACGTAAATTGTGCAACCCAAGATCTCCATAACCAGAACAAGAATATGCATAATTGAGTAGAAAGATTAACACACATGTTTTGGGATCCATCATTCATAAAGCGGAAGCAGAAAAGGGATTTCACACATATCAAGGGGATCCACGCATCAAGTCCTTCTCCTCTATTGCCCTCCGTATCACTGGCTCAATGAGGTGGCCCTCACGTTTAGGGTTAGGTAAACACCCCTTAGGTGATGATACATGTAAGAATTAGGGTTAGAGGAGAGACTTGAGCACTATTTATAGAGTTTCCAGCTAGGCCCCCTTATTACGGGCCAGGCTCAACTCGGCCCACACTAGCCAGCCCATATTAGACTAATTAAGAAACTTTCTATCTCATCTTAGACCAATCCCCGTAAAACGGTAAACGTTAAACGGTAAATTACAATATCAATTAATGTAGTTCACATTAGGAAAACTCTTACACATCATAGTGCCACTTATCGTTAGACTTTTCAAATGAGTGGATTGGGTTGGGAATGATCCTCCCCAAATTGACCTAGTAATCGGTTTATGACCCATTTACTAGCAATGTAAATTTATTAATCCATGCCTGACTCGTACCAAATCATATCCGATCTTATTCATATTGTAAAACATTTTTATATTAAATCAAATAAAGAAAAAAAACTTGTTTCTTATGCTTTTTTGAAAAAATTATATTGTTAAAATACTTCCATACAATTACAAATTTAATGAATAAATTTTATAATTTTTTTTAAAAAGTGATGCTCCATTTATTACATGAAAAATGTGGTATTTCTGAAAATAAAAATATTTTTTAGTGTTTGGTTGAAACTTGAAAATAGATTAGAAATTATTTTTTTCTTAATATAAAAAACATGATTTGATTTTCCATGCATTCCTTTTAAGTATTTTTATTTTATTTTTATTTTTTAAATAGAATTTTTAATTTTTCTTTTCTTTTTCCTCCTTCTTCTCCCGGTCGCTGGTAACAAGCGAGCTCAAGTCTTGCCATAGGTTGGCGAGGCTAGAGCTCACCTGATTCCAACAACCTGAGAACTGAGGCTCCACCTCGCCAACTTCGGGTGAGGCTCCACCTCGCTAAACTAGCAAAGTCAAGCTCGCCCCAACGCTAGCGAGCTTGAGTCTCGCCAAATCAACGAGGCTCGAGCCTCGGCCTCACCTAATCATGAGCTCGAGACTTGCCAAATCGGGGAGGGTGGAGTCTTGTTGGCGTTGAGGCCGATGAGCTTGACCTCACCATATCTGGCAAGCCCAAGCTGGCCCGAGGCCGGTGAGCTCGAGGCTAGCTAATGTGATTGGCAATTCGGCAAGGACTGCAATGGCTAGAGAGGGTCAATTGTTGGACTTCGTAAGGGGAAAAAAAAGTAAAAGAAAGAAAGAAAGAAAGAAATAATAAAATATAAAAGAAAATAAAATGAAATTTTTTTCAAAAATAAAATTATAAAATTTGCTCTAGAAAATGATATATCATTAATGGATTGACTCAACTTATAACTTTTATAAGTTAAATGAGTTGTAAATGGGTTTAAAAATAAACTCATCTGTCATTAGACTTACATACAATTTAAACCCATTAATAACCTATTTATTAAAATTTAATTAACGCATATAAAATAAATATGACCCATCTCATTGTAAATGGGTTGACATCTCTACTTCTGAATGGACGTACATTAATGATGTAGTTATCACAATTGCACCTAATATTTTCTCCGATTGAGGAGCTGTTGGGTTGAGCGACCTGGAATTTTCGAATTTAGCCCAAAATAAAACTGACGCAATTAATCGAAAAAACTCTCTCATGGACCAAATCGCTAAACCTATTGTGATCACACCCGTTGTGATGACAGCCGTTGATCATATATATAATGTTCAAGAGATTGACAATTATGATGCCACTCCATGTGATCCTGTATCTAGACAACAATTTGTCTTGTAATAGGTGTTGTAAATAAGTTTTAATCTCCTTAGGATTTCGCCCAATTATATTTACTTTCAAAAACACATTTTTGCATATGTAGTTTTAACTCTAGACGCCAATTTGCACCTTGATATTAGTTGGTATTATGAATTTACTTACAACATCGTTATTTTTATTTCAAAAAAACCAGACCAAAATCTAAAATTTCCTTCCAACCCCGCATAACCCAAAACCACCCACCTGGGTGGCTCTGCTAAAGGTCGAGTGTTCGAATCTCGGGCGACGCAGGGTGACTTAATCGGAGGTCGTGTGTGGTGGCTAGCACGTGTCGCCCCCAGGGTTTACCCCCGGGCCTATCGGGCCGTCCGTGTTGGTACGGTGCGGGGGTTCCTTGGGTCACCAAAAAAAAAAAAAAAAATCTAAAATTTCCAACCCCGCATAACCCAAAACCTAACTCTATCGACCACTGTGACCTGCCATCGTGTTGGTCTGCGCCTTGCCCCTTATCGAGCGCCGACAGCCTCAACGCTAACATGTCTCTCAATTCAATGACTATGAATGCCTTAAACATATAATACTATCTGTTAACTTTACTATGACTTGAAAACAAAATAAAAAAGGTTCATGCTTCTGTATTAACTGCGTAAAAAAGAAGAAGTGTACACAATGAAACCCCCGATTTGTCTTCTCTGCCCATGATTTCATCGTCGATTCTTGGATTGGGCGTTGATGCTTTCTAGGCCGTTTGACATAAAAGGGTCAACCAACCCGTTGAGTTAAGGTTGGCAATCAAATTTTTACTCCTTGAGCATGTAGTTTACATTGTAAAGTTGATTTCATTCGTTTTTGTCTACTGTTTTTGCTTAATTTCGTTCACACGGTTAATGACTTGGTGCTTACACATCAGGTCTAGATTAGAGCAGGAGCAACAATCCCTAACTCTCCCATGCAACAACCCCTAACTCTCCCATGCAGTTATTAGATCCAGACTTATTGGTAACCTGGACTCTAATACCAATGTCGAGTGGTTTTATAAAACTACGGCTAATTATTCTAAAAGGTTAAGCTTTTAGATGAAGATATGGTTTAGTATTTAATTACTTTAATGCTCTCTCTCACGCGTAAGCTAGATTTTGGGCTCTGATCCCAACGTTGAGTGGTCTTGTGGAACTACAACTAATTATTGTAAAAATTTAAGCTTTTAAATGAAGGCATGGTTTAGTATTTAATTACTCTAACGCTTCTCCTCTAGGTTGGATTTTGGGCTAAGCCTAAAGGCATTGAAAAATATAATTAGGGAGAGAAATAGGGGCATGGAAAGATTTGAACTTAGACCTCCTACTCTAATAGGATGTTAAAATTTTGTGGGACAATTGCTAACTGTTCTAAAAGCTTAAACCATTGGACCAAAGCATTGTTTAATATTTAAATATTTTAATACTTTGAGTAGTACGATGAGATGATTCAAAGACCATTGAGACGACAGCATTACAAGGAAACCGGTTGTTTGAGCTTATCGCTGTGTCGAACTTTGCCGAGTGCAATTTGATGATTTGCATCGCAATTACACAATGTCATTTGGTCAACATGAACGATGAGTACGTCATCATATTCGACAGCAACCAACTAGACGACTTAGTAATATACAAATCCCAAATATCTCTAGATGTAACTTGGGAACTAATTCATGTGGATTTCATCTCCATCAACAAGGACGGACATCGTTGGAGAAGAATGTTTTCCACATTCGTCATTGTGCTCTCCAACAGGTACACTTAGACATAGTCCATAACTAATTACCAGATAACAATACTTGATCTCCATGAAAACTCGATTAGCCAATGTTCCCTGCATAATCAGCGTCCCCCATGATGTCGGTGTTATATGGAAGACTTTCTGCATTTGATTTCACAGAATTGCCGGTTCGTCTAAATATGGAGCCAAACGTGGATCAGTCCGGAACGGAAGACCGGTTCTAGCCCCTGATCCCTTGCACGCAGCAGCCGCCTGGAGTTGGATAATCGTGGGATGAAAAGAACAACTGATGAGCGATTCATATGACAAAATCATGCGATGTTCCTGTCTTTCATCTGATTTAGCTAAGTCTAGACACTTTCGAGGAAACTACCATAATTCTCTCATCGCCTCATCAAATTCGGAGGAAGAAAGTCTACTTACCACCGTGGCAGCAAACGGAAGCATATTTTCTGGGGTCATGTTCATACACAACGCTGCAACAACGAGAACGAAAGTGAAGCACGTCAAGGACTTCCTAAGAGAGAATCGATGCAACAGCACATTTATAAGTTGATGTGGGGCGTCATGCGGTGTCTCACTCCTCCATATCATACTTTGTATTTCACAATTTGGGATATCTGCATGATGATCTTCAGGATTATGATGTACATTGTCATTTATTACATGACAGCATGTGAGTAATGGGAAATGGTTAGTTAAAATATGGAGTGAGCAACCAAGTTCTGTTGTACTGATGTGAAAATGACACATAATAACTGCCCAAACAAATGGAGAGTTTCTGACTTATGGCTAAGTGTTGGAAGTTGTGATTCATTTTCTCTAAACTACTATTGCTTAACTGTGAAGAAACAAGAATCAAGAAAAATGGACAATTAGAACCAAGCAACATACAGCTTGCAAACTAGAAGAATCCTCAATGGCGGTGGCTACAAAATTGAAGAAGAGAAGTTTGAGTAAAAGTCAAGAAAAGAGGCTGAAGAAGAAACCTGAACGTGGGCAACAAGATGTCAAGTTGAAGAACGAAAGGTTTAGTCAAAAGTAGAGGTCAACTATCTCGGAAAACAAGAAAAAATTGTGTGCTACTATGTCGGTTGTAATTGCCTATAAATAGGCTTGTAGGTCATCATTTGAGTGTGTGTGAAGTAAACCCTCCACCGTGAGAGGTTTAAACCTCCACACACAGTGGAGGAGTAGAGCTTAGTTAGTTTCTATATCATTAAATATTCCTTCGTTACCAAAATATCTTTTACTACCCATTTCCATCAATTAGATAAACTATATCCATGTTCTTTATTCTTGAACTATCCTATCTTGTTGCTTGTCCATTTCTCGGCTCCCTTGCCATATTTCACACACACACGATTCCGCAAAATCCAACACTAAGCCTACCATAAAGAATAGCTCCGATGAAAGCATCGCCGGCACCAGTTGTGTTGACTAGTTCTGATGGCGGTATCCTTTCAGCAGTACACACGAACAATCTCCCCGTCAATGTCCCAATTCCGTTTGCTTTCAGTTTCACCACCTCCTGTTGACGCCTAAATTTCGTCTCCTTAAATTAGGTTTTTTATTAATTATCTTCTTTTTTTCATTTTTTGGATAATAAATAATAAAGACAAAAAAAATAAACAACAAAAACAAAAAGAGAAACAAAACAAAAGAAAAAGCAGGGGAAGCAGCCTTCGCATGGGCCCTCGGCCCATTTCCGCTTCAGCCCGGCCCATCCACGCCTTCTCCTTCCTCGCGCCTCTGCAACGCACGCGCAGGGGGGAGCGATGCCGGATGGGCAGACGGACGGTGACGCAAAGGGGCAGCTGGCGTCGGATGGGACGCCGGTCTGGCCGCCCGGAGCCGCTTGGCGCGCGAGGGGGACCGGCGGTCGAAGCTCCGTCGACCGGCCACCCCCTCGCCTATAAAAACCCCCCATCCCCACCTCCATTGAAGCACACGAGCAACCGGCGAAGCTCCGAGGTCCCCCGAGAGACATCGGGGAGCTTGGAGAGAAGCCGGCGCAAGGCATTCGGGTCGCAAGCCCGTCGATCCCCCTCCGAGAGACTTCGGAGGAGGTCGGGGGCGAGCGAAACCCGAATCCGCGGGCTCGCACAGAGAGAGAGAGAGAGAGAGAGAGAGAGAGAGAGAGAGAGAGAAGGAGAGAGAAAGGGAAGACGAAGGGGAAAAGGGGTCGTTGCCGCCGTCGCCGGACCGTCGTCCGCCACCACTTGCCGCGCCCCACCGCAGGTAGCCACCACTCGCCGTCGCCATCTCCCCCCCCTCGCTGCCGCCACCACCATCGCCGCCGTTGCCACCGCGTCGATCCGCTTCTCCTCCTCCTCGGCGCCGAAATTTGCGGAAACCCTAGGGTTCCCGATTTTCCGGGTCACGACCCGGGTCGTTGGGTCGGACCCGGATCGGGAACCGGGTAGGGATTCCGCAAATCCCGGGAAAGGGTAGGGTTCGGATCGCGACCCGGAGGGGCGGCGTAGTTCGGATCGCGACCCGGATCCGGGTCGGGTAGGGTTCCGAGCGAACCGGGTCGCAAGCCGGATCCGGTTCGGGGGGGAACCGGGTAGGGTTTCGCCGGTTCCCTCCCCCGAACGGCGCCGTTTTGTATAAAAAAAAAAAAAGAAAAACAAAAGGCCGAAAAAATCTGAGTCGGGCCCGCGTTGCGGGCCCGTACGGCGTCGTTTTTCTAAAAAAATATATTTTAAATAAATAATTTATTTTCCGAAAATATAATTTAAAAAAAAATTAAAAAAAAAAGTATTTTAATTTCCAAAAAAAAGGAAAATATTTAAAAATATAAAAAAATATTTTATTTTCGAGAAAATCAAGAGAAATCAAAAAATACTTTATTTTCCAAAATGTATTAAAAAATATTTTATTTTCCAAATAAAAAAAATCAAAAATAAAAAATATCAAAAATATTTCATATTTTCCAAAAATGCCAAAAATTCAGAAAAAGCCAAAAAAACTTGTATTTTTCCAAAAATACCAAAAATCCAAAAAGAATCCCTTTTATGTCCAAAAAATAGAAAAGAACCTCAAAAAATATGTTTTTCCCAAAAATGTGTGGAAAATCCCTAAAACATCCAAAAAACCTCAGGGTTTAAACAAGGTTAGGTACCGAAAGGGCATTAGTGATTAACTAGTGTAATCAAGTCCCCGATCCTAATTTCTCTGGTTGCGCAGGAGCGAATATTTCTCCCAATATTTCGCATGGGTTTCTAATCAACCCACCCCAAATTGATTAGTGGCGACTCCGTTTTAAAAATTAACTTACAGGTTAAAAACTTTGACCATTAAAGTCGTGAATTGGTGGACTTGGGAGAGTCCGGGCTTAATTAATCCAGCCGAGCCATTAGCCTCCTTAGGCGCCCGCCCCGATCGGGCGCCGGAAAAAAAGAGGTCGCGACAGCTTGGCGACTCCACTGGGGACTCTGAGGACTTAGGCCTTTTTTATCTTGTTTAATTCCTTTACTGACTTAGGTTTTTCTTTATGCAGGTCAATAGCTTAGAAATTTATTTTAACTTTGCTTAAAATAGATTGTCTTGTGATTATGAATTATGGTGCATGCTTTACTGTTTCAGCACTACACATGGCACACACAACCCGGCCGCCGGACCTGGGCCGCCATAGGATATTTAGGATGGTGTCAAGAAAGATACGACCTCGAACGCGAGACTGCGATGTAGAGGTTGCCTTTCTTTTCCCCGAATTTCTTTAGCCGAGGTTAGGAGGGTATGCTGCTAACGCGAGACTGCGACGGGCAGATACCCTTTTAATTTCAACAAACCTTCTCAGTTTAGAAATCGAGCCGCACATCTCATGTGCATGTCTTTGTGCTTGCCATTTTCTTTAAAAGCAAAGTAATTTATTTACTTTTACTCAGTCCTTTTATTAACCCATGGCAATTTAGGAAAGTTTTTTTTTTTTTGAGTCACAGTTTATATGCGATGGGAGAAGATGACATCCAGTTCATTCCCACTCCCAAAGCAGAGCTCTTCAGATGGTGGGGTCAATTGGACCAGTATGCCCAAGAACGAGTGAAAGCCAAAGTCGGTCATCTTCTATCGTTGATTCGAATCCGTGTTCATCCCGAAGTCATGCAGGCCATGGCACATTTCTGGTGCCCGAAGACGACTACTTTTATATTTGGGAGGTTCGAGCTAACCCCAACTCTGGAAGAATACAGCATCATCACTGGAATGCCTCTCGAGAAAAGGCTTGTTAGGCCATCAACAGGCGTTATCCCGTTGCGTGGGTTAGCACGACTCTTAGGAACTGAAGTCCATGTTATGAGGCAAATTCTTGAAAACAATCATAATACCTGCCCCCTAACATTTTTGACTGCCTGTTTCGAAAATCAACCCGTGACTCAGAAAAGCGAGATTTTCCTCTTGGCCTTTTTCGGACTCATCATTTTCCCCCATCAAAGAAATGTCATAAGTCCAAAGATGGCATGGATAGTTGACCAGATCTTAAGGGGGCAAAATTATGTCAACATGATCTTAGCTGAAACATTCTTGTCCCTCACTCGTTTTAAAGAAAACATGGAAAAAGTCATGCGAGTCTCCCCGGAAATTTTACAAGTCTGGTTCTTTTCTCACCTAAGCGAATATCGAGGCTTCATGCGGTCGCGTGAAATAAATGATTTCGAAAATCCATTTCAGAAATTTATGGTTTTAGGACCATACATTCCTAACCAAAGCTGTTTAAATTGGATAAACTTTCTAAGAAACCCAGCTCCCGAGGCGTTCCAATGGTGTGCTGGTTGGTTCCATGAAAAGAGAGCCTACTTTGCTTATAGACGCCGCCATCCAATTCCGTTGCTTGGTTTCACCGGCGGCATCGCTTATTTCCCATATCGGGTGGCGCGACAGTATGGAGCCCTTCAGGAGATCCCACCGCCTTTCAGGAGGAAGGCTCCTCCGCTCTTCTTCACCCAGCAAAGTCGTGAATACACATTCGAGATTGACATTGTCGAGGAAACATGGAGCATGTGCCATCGCAAAAGAATTGTGATACCTGAAGGGCTTGAGGGACGAGAAAAAGCCCACCACGCCTCTGAATCCTACATCCTCAACCATCGTATCCCGACAAAGTGGAAGCCATCGATCCCTCACCCAATCAGCGAGATCAGCTGGCATGAACAAGCAGAGCCTGTGCAAGGAGATTTGGGAATGAACAGGATACAGGTCTCAGAGCCGGTCCAAGAAAGCAAGCATCGGCGCAAGAGCAAGGCTCCCCGTCGCATATAGATTAGCAGTCGTGTGTTTCCTAGTGTTGATATAGTGAAAATTTCGTCCCATTGTTTAGGGACTTTTGTTTAATATGTAGTATTTCCTTCTGTCATTTCAAGTTTTAAATATCGGAAGTGTGTGGTCTATGAAATCCTCTTTTGATGAATAGAGAAGCAGTTAGACCATTGCCATGGGTCGATCTTTGTTTACTTTCGTGCTCATTTATGATTTTTGCGCCACAGGTAATTATGAATCGTCAACTATCAGCCACCCGCGAATGGCCTCACGTGATAGGACCCGATCAGAATGAGGTACAAAATCGCCTCACCAACATTGAAGATGGCGTAGGACAGATGTCCATTGTCCTTCGACAACTCTCAAGGCAAATGGAATCCACTCAAGCTAAACCCAACTCCATAACTGCTTTATGCACACTCCTGGCACCCGCAAATCTGCCAGATAATGATCAACAAGATGAACAGCTTGAAAAGATCATGAAAAAGTTGAGACAGCTGCAAGAGCCGAATCCCATTGACTCGTCTAATTATGTCAGTTTTAAGATCCCTGAAGAACTCAGAACGCCTGAATGCGAAAGGTATGCTGATACCTTCCGCCCAGAGACCTACTTACAAGCCTACCTGGTCCAAAGGATGATTCAATCATACCAATCAAACCTGACCGGCCCTGCCTTGCGATGGTACATTGTCAGGAAGATTAGTTCCCTTAAAACTTGGAAGGAACTAATTCATGTTTTCCACCAAGAATATGATATTGACATCAGCCCTGACATTGCCTTGCCCTATGAAGAACCGATGATCCCGGAGCACGAGGAGACGTCAAATGTCAATGAAGCCTTGCATGATAAATGGGCAACTGAGCAACATCATATTATTGAAAAGTTTCCCACTCGGAAAGGCAAGGAACCTATGTACGAGATCACAGGCACGGAGCCTGTTCAAGACCGGGGCACGACAGGACAACTCCCAAAGCTTACTGCAAGAGCTAGGGTTCAAAGAATACCGACCCCTATCGACATAGAAAGTGAAACAGAGAGTGAAGCCTTAATATCTCTCGTTCCCGTTGACAAAATCGAACTGGCAAGACGAAGGGCCTTACTCAAAAGGTCTGGACCAGGAGCCAAGAAAAGAAAGCCTAAACCAATCAATTCAACATCTACCACTGAGTATAGGCGAAATTTGATAACTGGCGAACCACTGCATCAAAACTTCGAGCATTCTCTGGAATACAACTCTGAAGGCTACCTTCCTCTAGAATATGACCCTGATGACTTCCAGTCCCTAGAATACAAACCCAAGGATTTCCAGCGTTATTTCAATGGAAGTGATCACTCATCATATAACTGTTTCCTACCGTCACCCGGGGATGAAGTCCCGTCAGGAGAAGAAACGTACGTCCTTATCCGCTACGATCCTAACGAGCTACTAAACTCGTCCTCCGACCATGAGGATAGCTTCAATACTTCATCCTCATTCGGAAATTTTGACCCAGAAGAAGGCAACGGAGTGATCTCGGTAGAGTCCAACTTCTCTCAAACAGAAAAATTCACCACTTCAACGAATATGCAGTGGGAAAACCAGTGGCCTAACCAAGACATGTCAAGCCCGCCTTGCCCTCATATGATCTTGACCCCCAATGAAGTATGGATACCTAATTTCCGCAAGTACAACGGCACGACTTGCCCCGTGGCTCATTTGCAATACCATGGCCCGATGACATTCACAACTCAGGCGTTCCAAGAAACTCTTACAGGGTCTGCATTGCAATGGTTCGTCACAACAAGTATTTACCTCATAAAGGATTGGAATGAGCTGTCTTCCACATTCTTGCATCAATACCAAAACCAGATTGGAACTGAGCTGCCTTGCAAGAGTTTGGCCCACTTCAGAAGAAGACCAATGGAGGATTGCCGAGCATATGCAGGAAGGTGGAGGGCTTTTATGATGCAAACCTACCCTCAACTGACTGAAGAAGAATTGATAAAGCAGTTCATGGAAACTTTGCCCCACGAACATCGATGTTGGCTGCATGGGTTACACTTCCGTAGCTTCAACGAAATAGTCATCGCATGCGAATACTTCGAGTCTACTGGAGGCAAGGAATTCAAAGACGCTTGACTTCAGGACCAACACTTTCAAATCGCTCCTTTTCATAGGAGTTTTCGTTAGTTTTGCTTGTCTTTATGTTTATTATCTAGTGTGCTACTGTTGTATTTCCAGTACTTTAATGTATGGTTATAATATTTTGTTTTGAAAGCATGAGGCGGTATTCCAAACCAGCCCAGTGATGCTATCCAACCATGAAAAGAAAATATCATCCAAGGAGAATACTGAGGGCTGGGCTTCCTCATGCTTTTTCTCCCCCAAAGACATGTTCTGAAAATAAAAAAATATTTCATCACCAAAAGCTTTCGTCAAAACAAGATGATAAACTTAACCGTGTTTGTCTTTCTGACTCTCTCACTTCATGTCTCAGAATATCATTCCCTTTGACTTAGTGTAACAGGAAGCATTTAAAACTGGCACATCATGTGAACAGACCAAATTCAAAGACACCCTTTCAAGGAAGCAGGGGCAAGCAAAAAGGATCATCCTGTTTCAAAGAAGGTAAGTCTTATTCCCCGAACATAATTTTGAAAATGATGTCTCCTCTCTTCTGTATACAGGAAACAAAAGATCGGACATAATAGGCATAAGCGTGCGGTTAAACCCGACACACGCACACCATGGTAGCTCGAGGCAGGATAACCTCCTCCAGGCTGCTTTCGACCTTCCCATATTTGCAGGCTGTCCTCAGGAGCTCTGTGTATTCCACCTCACTCCTGTCCAATTCCTTTTCAAGACGGAGCAAATATCTCCTCCCCCTGACATGCCCGAGCAATTAGACATTGAAGGGATTTCCAGCTTCGACAAGCCAAGAAGTACAAGGAAGAAATTTCTTCTCTTCCTTTGAATTCATTACTGTCAATAGGGAGAAAATCCAGACAGTCAAGGCGATTTATAGCCCCCACTCCAGACAATGACTCTAGAGTCTGGAAGCTTCACTCCGTGTTCTAGACACGTATTCTTCAAAAAAATAATTGCTATCAGAAAGCTGGGGGTTTTTGATTGTCCATCTCATAGAAGCTTGAGGTATGTGACTTTTTGCTCAATGCAGCTATAGTCAAAGACAGAAGAAAAATTCCACAGAAGGAAGGCGTTGAAGATGAATCAACGACCAGCAACCATGCATACAGGGCCACTAATAAGGAGGGCCAATCAAAAGAGACATTGAACCGTGTCAAAGACAAAAGGCCGTCATTGACACTCAAACATCCCTAGGAGTCAACAAATAAGAACTCTGGGGAAGAGTAATTTGGTATCGTTTCCAATACTCTCAGTATCTGAATTCACTTTTGATATATTTTCTCCTATTTGACAGGAAGCATAAGATTCGAGAGCACAAGCTTAGTGATTAATTTGGGCAAACCAAGTAGCCCATATCGATTTACCTGGCTTGGTATGAAAGGACGTGTCATCCAGAAGCCGATTCCGTCAAATGAAAAAAGAAGCGCCCCCTGCAGACATTAACGGCGCCTCTAGCCAAGTGCTACCTGGGAAGAAGCAAAATGGTCCAAAGTCGAGGGTTCGATTCCCCGACGCAACAATTAGCCGCTTAAAAAAAATATAATAAATAAAATTTTGCTTCTCTTGCACCTGCAAATTACAAGAGAGCAAATGACCTAACAGAGTGAAAATTACAGGAATTCATATCCTCCTCGTACTTCAGGTCCATTCAAACATTTGTAAACCAGTGAAGGGTAATGTTGTATCACTTCCAAGTTATTCGACTCTGGAAAGAGCTTCTAACTAATATGATCCCTCTCGTCTGTTGCAGGATCACCTGATCTTCAAAGATGTAGAGAACAAATCAATGAGAGTCATGTCAGACCGTAATAAGCTCTCCCAAGCCAAATGGCGTCTCAAGTATCGCCAAAGCAAATGACAGAAACCTTTCAGGCCTCAAATCATGTGTGATATTGACCCTACTAATTGATCTATTTCCACATCTTCTCTTCTGCAGGGGCAAAAGCAGAAAGGCCGTCAAATCAATGATCAGATCCCCAATCCCAGCTGATCCTTCTTGTGTCATTTCCCTACTTAACAAGGACAATCCATCGACCCCCCTTTGTGAATAACTCTTTTGATGTTCAAAATTCAACACATTTGTAAATACAATTTCACCAAGTAAACACCCCTAAAGTTGTCAATATGGTCTCTTGAGTAAAAATTCATTCATTTGTTTTGAGAATACAAACTCTCTCATACTTCAAAAAATGCTGCATGCCTTTCTCCAAATGGATTTTTGCAGGATGATTTTGTCTGTCTAAATCACTCATTCTATTGAGGATTACTAGAATAGACAACTAAGTGAAGAATGCAAGATTAGTTGAGCATGCTGGATGAGGCACGTCAGAATGATGACAGGCAAGCCATATCCTACACACAGTCCCCCATCTATACACTTGTGAGATGAGTGCAGAAAATTCCATGACCGCAGGGTAAAGAGTTCTCTCGCGAATGGTACAATAACCAAAATAGTGAGAGGCATTTCATTGCTCACCCCCTATTGAGCCCCATACACTGGTAAAGCTCCTCTCATCAAGAATCACCCCACATTGGAGCATGTCAAAGACAAGGCAAATCAGCATCACAAGGTGAGAAGAGGGATAGAAATTCTCTTGCTTGCACTTGCATCAATCTTCGAGTGTCTTTATTGCATATGAACACTCGCATTAATTTAAGTGCCTTAGAATGACGAAGAGCAATGCATTTGTATACATTGTACAACCCAAGTGAGTCTGTAATTTTACCCTCACATTGAGACAAAGCAGAAGTTATTGCCATAGCCTAGAGCGTTGGCCGAAGATGAAGACTCAAAGTCTAAATAATGGTGCTTCGATTGAACTCGCCTAGGTCAGTTCCTCAAGCAACAAAAATGAAAAAGCAGGGGCATAAAAAAGCAGTGTACCTGGTAAAAGCAAGGTCAATGCCCATAAATGAGGAACTGGAATAAAAGTCAGGGCATAAAAAAGCAGTGTGCCTGGTAAAAGCAAGGCCGATGCCCCCCAGTCAAAAAATGCAGCCAAGAAAAAGTTGTGGTTGTAAAATCTCCATTTGATAATAGGAAGAAAGACTAGTGACGAATGCTAAGACAGTCACCAACTCTCACCCTTCTACATGTGAGTCGAATCTACGTTATATTCCCATTGTAAAAAGTCTCTTCAGACTAGGGGCACTTCAATTAATGTAAGATTTCATATGTGCATAAACATCGCTCGAAGAAGTACGAGCAAGATTACTCTATCTCTTTTCGCAGGGTTCCTGACTTGTAAACCCGGAGAGAATCGTGCAACATTTTCATCCATCGACTTCAACCTTGATGATCTCCTTCGATGAGCTGCTAACCAAGTCTTCATCACAATTTCAACAAAGACCTCTCACATTGGTAAAGTCGTACCACTTGCGAGATTACTCGGACCCCTGCTGACATGATGACAGTGAGAAGTGTGATCCTTATAAATCCTGCATCAATGGTCAGGATACAACAGCCTTTCCATGAGAGTGAGTAAAAAGTCCTTTCAGACTGAAAGTCCCTCATCTGGCATGCTCAAGACATCTACGTTCTAAATAAGGGTTGTCTTTCAAAATCTTCCCCAGTGGAATTCAGATGATAGAAAACTGACAAAGTTGTCATGCATAAATCGCATTTGAATTTATGAATTTATAGCATATACAATCATTGCATACATGTCTGCATATTGTGTAAATAGCAAACATACTCTCAGTGATCAGAGATATTGCCAGGTAAGCATATCCCTGCCCCCATATGTCTTAGAGTACCTACCACTGTCCTGGTACTCTATTCTTGTCACTCGACCTGTTCGAGTCATCCCCTAAGTTTGGGTGCTTGCAGCAGTCTAAGTATCCCATTGTCTTTGAGTACTCACCATTTGCCGAGTACTCCCTCTTGTCGACACTCGACCTGTTCGAGTTGTCCCCAAAATATTAATATTTGCAACTGTCGAGAAATCCCCCTGTTTTGAATGCATGCCGCTACCTAGGTACTCCCTCTGTTGACACTCGATCTGTTCGAGTTGTCCTTAAAGTTTGGATGCTTGTGACTGTCCAAGTATCCTCTTGTCTTTGAGTACCGATCATCGTTTGGATACTCCCTTTCCGTGACACTCGACTTGTCCGAGTTGTCCTCCAAATTGTATCTTTGAATTCTAGCAGCTACTCAAGTATTCCACCACATTATGCGCCTGCAATCACCCAGGTATGCTTTCTTACACTCGGACCAGTTGAGTGGTCCCTGATTATATCATTAAATATTTGTGTTCATCCAAATATTTCTCTACTTTGTACACCTGTGTACCTGCCGCCTTCAAGGTAAGCTTTGTGTTACATTCAAATTCCCCATTTCCAGAAGGTGAGAGACCTTCACGAATATGCGGGGCATGCCCTCGATATTCTCAATTACCAGGAGGTGAGAGACCTTCATGAATATCCAGGTACATCCTCGATATTCCCCATAACCAGGAGGTGAGAGACCTTCACGAATATGCGGGGCATGCCCTCGATATTCCCAATTACCAGAAGGTGAGAAACCTTCACGAATATCCTAGGTACGTCCTCGATATTCCCTAATTGCCAGGAGGTGGGAAACCCTCACGAATATCTCAGGTACGTCCTCGATATCCCCAACTTCTAGAAGGTGAGAGACCTTCACGAATATGCCAGGTACGTCCTCGATATTCCCCATAACCAGGAGGTGAGAGACCTTCACGAATATGTGGGGCATGCCCTCGATATTCTCAATTACCAGGAGGTGAGAGACCTTCACGAATATCCTAGGTACGTCCTCGATATTCCCTAATTGCCAGGAGGTGGGAAACCTTCACGAATATCTCAGGTACGTCCTCGATATCCACAACTTCTAGAAGGTGAGAGACCTTCACGAATATGCCAGGAACGTCCTCGATATTCCCCATAACCAGGAGGTGAGAGACCTTCACGAATATGTGGGGCATGCCCTCGATATCCCCAATTACCAGGAGGTGAGAGACCTTCACGAATATCCTAGGTACGTCCTCGATATTCCCTAATTGCCAGGAGGTGGGAAACCTTCACGAATATCTCAGGTACGTCCTCGATATCCACAACTTCTAGAAGGTGAGAGACCTTCACGAATATGCCAGGAACGTCCTCGATATTCCCCATAACCAGGAGGTGAGAGACCTTCACGAATATGTGGGGCATGCCCTCGATATTCTCAATTACCAGGAGGTGAGAGACCTTCACGAATATCCTAGGTACGTCCTCGATATTCCCTAATTGCCAGGAGGTGGGAAATCTTCACGAATATCTCAGGTACGTCCTCGATATCCACAACTTCTAGAAGGTGAGAGACCTTCACGAATATGCCAGGTACGTCCTCGATATTCCCCATAACCAGGAGGTGAGAGACCTTCACGAATATGCGGGGCATGCCCTCGATATTCTCAATTACCAGGAGGTGAGAGACCTTCACGAATATCCCAGGTATGTCCTTGATATTCCCTAATTGCCAGGAGGTGGGAGACCTTCATGAATATGCGAGGTACGTCCTTGATATTCCCAATTTCCGGAAGGTGAGAGACCTTCGCGAATATGCGAGGTACCCCCTCGATATTCCCCATAACCAGAAGGTGAGAAACCTTCACGAATATCTCAGGTACGTCCTCGATATCCCCAACTACCAGGAGGTGAGAGACCTTCACGAATATCTCAGGCACGTCCTCGATATTCCCCAATTATCAAAAGGTGAGAGACCTCCACAAATATGTGAGACCCATCCTCGAATTTCCGTCTGTCGGGTATTTTTTAGAGATTCATACTTGTGATCATCCAAGTACCTCTTCAATGCCTGCGAACATTTAGACATCCTTCAAAACCCGTACTTGATAAACATCTAAGTACTCTTTTGACACTTGCAATCAATCAGGTATTTTCCAGCATCTAGTACTTGTGAGCACACAGGTACCCCTTCGATATCTGCGAACATCCAGGTATCCTCCAGGAGTTTGTACTTGTGATCATCCAAGTACGTCTTCAACGCCTGCAAAGGCCCAGATATCCTCCAGGTTTGTACTTGCGAATACCCAGGTACTCTTTCAATGCCTGTGAATGTCCAGGTATCCTCAACAAATCGATGCCCTGAGAAAGGTCGGTGCATCCCCCGAAAAAGGTCGGGTTCCAACTGGTGTCTTTGACGAAGATCAGGCACCCCACAAACCGATGCCCTGAGAAAGATCAGTACATCCCCCGAGAAAGGACGGGTTCCAACTGGTGTCTTTGACGAAGATCAGGCACCTCACAGACCGATGCCCTGAGAAAGATCAGTGCATCCCCCGAGAAAGGTCGGGTTCCAACTGGTGTCTTTGACGAAAATCAGGCACCTCACAAACCGATGCCCTGAGAAAGATCAATGCATCCCCCGAGTAAGGTCGGGTTCCTACCGGTGTCTTTGACAAAGATCAGACATCCCAACAAATATGATGCCCCAAGAAAGGTCGGCGCATCTCCCGAGAAAGGTCGGGTACCAACTGGTGTCTTCGACAGAGGTCAGACATCCCCACAAAATAGCTGCCCCGAGAAAGGTCGGCGCATCCCCCGAGAAAGGTCGGGTTCCCACAGGTGTCTTTAACAGAAGTCAGACACCCCAACAAATATGATGCCCTGAGAAAGGTCGGCGCATCTCCCGAGAAAGGTCGGGTACCAACCAGTGTCTTTAATAGAAGTCAGACACCCCCAACAAATATGATGCCCTGAGAAAGGTCGGCGCATCTCCCGAGAAAGGTCGGGTACCAACTGGTGTCTTCGACAGAGGTCAGACATCCCCACAAAATCGATGCCCTGAGAAAGGTCGGCGCATCTCCCGAGAAAGGTCGGGTACTAACTAGTGTCCTCGATACAAATCAGGCACCCACAAATGAGATGCCCTGAGAAAGGTCGGTGCATCTCCCGTCAAGGCGACCGAAGAAAGGTTCGAGTCCTAGACAAATCATCGATTGTTTTAACAGGCGACCGAAAAATGGTTTGAGTCCTGGAGAAACAGTTTACCGTCAAGGCGACCGAAGAAAGGTTCGGGTCCGAGACAAATCATTGATTGTTTTAACAGGCGACCGAAAAATGGTTCGAGTCCTGGAGAAACAGTTTACCGTCAAGGCGACCGAAGAAAGGTTCGGGTCCGAGACAAATCATTGATTGTTTTAACAGGCGACCGAAAAATGGTTCGAGTCCTGGAGAAACAGTTTACCGTCAAGGCGACCGAAGAAAGGTTCGGGTCCGAGACAAACCATTGATTGTTTTAACAGGCGACCGAAAAATGGTTCGGGTCCTGGAGAAGCAATTTCCCGTCAAGGCGACCGAAGAAAGGTTCGAGTCCTAGACAAATCATTGATTGTTTTAACAGGCGACCGAAGAATGGTTCGAGTCCTGGAAAAGCAACCTCCTCATATCACCAGGTAAAATGACGCCTTGATACTTGCCAAACTCGGGGTTCACACCCTATCTCACTCACTCCCGGTAAGTAACTCCAGGTATCTTCTTATCTGTCCTAGTATATGTAAAGTTATATTGCTCTTTTTCTGCATAGAATAATGTGTTTCAAATAAAATATAATCTGCTACACATGCATAGATAAAATTTAGGCATCAGTTTGTCTTTGAATGTAACCTCTGCGAACTCACCTTCAAAGAGGGGCAGCTGTTGACGCCTAAATTTCGTCTCCTTAAATTAGGTTTTTTATTAATTATCTTCTTTTTTTCATTTTTTGGATAATAAATAATAAAGACAAAAAAAATAAACAACAAAAACAAAAAGAGAAACAAAACAAAAGAAAAAGCAGGGGAAGCAGCCTTCGCATGGGCCCTCGGCCCATTTCCGCTTCAGCCCGGCCCATCCACGCCTTCTCCTTCCTCGCGCCTCTGCAACGCACGCGCAGGGGGGAGCGATGCCGGATGGGCAGACGGACGGTGACGCAAAGGGGCAGCTGGCGTCGGATGGGACGCCGGTCTGGCCGCCCGGAGCCGCTTGGCGCGCGAGGGGGACCGGCGGTCGAAGCTCCGTCGACCGGCCACCCCCTCGCCTATAAAAACCCCCCATCCCCACCTCCATTGAAAGACACGAGCAACCGGCGAAGCTCCGAGGTCCCCCGAGAGACATCGGGGAGCTTGGAGAGAAGCCGGCGCAAGGCATTCGGGTCGCAAGCCCGTCGATCCCCCTCCGAGAGACTTCGGAGGAGGTCGGGGGCGAGCGAAACCCGAATCCGCGGGCTCGCACAGAGAGGGAGAGAGAGAGAGAGAGAGAGAGAGAGAGAGAGAGAAGGAGAGAGAAAGGGAAGACGAAGGGGAAAAGGGGTCGTTGCCGCCGTCGCCGGACCGTCGTCCGCCACCACTTGCCGCGCCCCACCGCAGGTAGCCACCACTCGCCGTCGCCATCTCCCCCCCCTCGCTGCCGCCACCACCATCGCCGCCGTTGCCACCGCGTCGATCCGCTTCTCCTCCTCCTCGGCGCCGAAATTTGCGGAAACCCTAGGGTTCCCGATTTTCCGGGTCACGACCCGGGTCGTTGGGTCGGACCCGGATCGGGAACCGGGTAGGGATTCCGCAAATCCCGGGAAAGGGTAGGGTTCGGATCGCGACCCGGAGGGGCGGCGTAGTTCGGATCGCGACCCGGATCCGGGTCGGGTAGGGTTCCGAGCGAACCGGGTCGCAAGCCGGATCCGGTTCGGGGGGGAACCGGGTAGGGTTTCGCCGGTTCCCTCCCCCGAACGGCGCCGTTTTGTATAAAAAAAAAAAAGAAAAACAAAAGGCCGAAAAAATCTGAGTCGGGCCCGCGTTGCGGGCCCGTACGGCGTCGTTTTTCTAAAAAAATATATTTTAAATAAATAATTTATTTATTTTCCGAAAATATAATTTAAAAAAAAATTAAAAAAAAAAGTATTTTAATTTCCAAAAAAAAGGAAAATATTTAAAAATATAAAAAAATATTTTATTTTCGAGAAAATCAAGAGAAATCAAAAAATACTTTATTTTCCAAAATGTATTAAAAAATATTTTATTTTCCAAATAAAAAAAATCAAAAATCAAAAATATAAAAAATATTTCATATTTTCCAAAAATGCCAAAAATTCAGAAAAAGCCAAAAAAACTTGTATTTTTCCAAAAATACCAAAAATCCAAAAAGAATCCCTTTTATGTCCAAAAAATAGAAAAGAACCTCAAAAAATATGTTTTTCCCAAAAATGTGTGGAAAATCCCTAAAACATCCAAAAAACCTCAGGGTTTAAACAAGGTTAGGTACCGAAAGGGCATTAGTGATTAACTAGTGTAATCAAGTCCCCGATCCTAATTTCTCTGGTTGCGCAGGAGCGAATATTTCTCCCAATATTTCGCATGGGTTTCTAATCAACCCACCCCAAATTGATTAGTGGCGACTCCGTTTTAAAGATTAACTTACAGGTTAAAAACTTTGACCATTAAAGTCGTGAATTGGTGGACTTGGGAGAGTCCGGGCTTAATTAATCCAGCCGAGCCATTAGCCTCCTTAGGCGCCCGCCCCGATCGGGCGCCGGAAAAAAAAGAGGTCGCGACACCTCCTGACAGCGAAACAAGTAGTCGTTAATTTGTGTTTCAATGAAAACGTTGCAAACCAGACAATGTCATGCATTTCCAAGCTAGAACAATAATTTATCAGAGTTTCATGTGCTTCTAAAACAGAAAGTACTATAAACTATCAGAAACTGCCGAGCTGCCTTTGAGCAACAACCGATGTGAAGCCCCCGAATCTGCCAAAATATTTTTCTCCCCCAACTACACCTAATGAAGGATGTTATCAGGACAAAACAGAAAATGAAGAGATTTCTTTGCTGGTTGTACCGTAGTAGTAAATGGAAGCCCACCTTCCATCCGGGGATCATGAGAGCGTGGATTGTGTAAGGCAACTACCATTCGAAGACTGCTTATATTGTGTTTTAAACTCATATGCGATGATTCGCATTGCAAGGTATGCAACTTGGATCCTACATCGATAGTATGGGAAATTGATGTGTGGTTCATATGGCCTAGGGCTCATCCACCTCAATTCTAGCTTTTTGGAAGTAAGATGAGAGTTCATAATGGATTTTAAATTCATTAGCATAGAAGTAATCGACTGAATCAGGCTGCCTTTCCTAGATTGCTTTGCTTATAAGCATAGGGCATTGACAAGGATCTGCTCATTCTGAACAACTGCAATCCGGTGACTGGCTAGAGGAAAAGTATAACCAGCATTTTCAAGAATAGAGTTAACAAGATATTTGGAAACAAGTTCAAAAAACAGATTCAGTTCAATGCAATGGGAGGCCACTTTTTTCGCATTCAATTAAACAATTAGTTGATAGGTTCAGTCTCATGATCCGTTTTTTAACTAAGCGACTTACTATTATCTAAAAATTATTATCAGTAGATAGTAATTGGTAATTGTTGAAATTCAGCATGGAAAGTTGCTCTAGCATCTCTAACTGGCCTTAAACACCATAATAACACAAACGAGCATGCTTTTTTGATGTCAATTAGAGAAGCACATTACCGATGGAATGCACATTGGTGTGGCCACCATATCATCCTTTTTTTGCTCCAAAGAACGCAATAGGCTATCAGCATCTTCTTCTCCCATCAGAGAATTCTCTGCTGTGCATAAAGTTAAAAAGTAGGCATTAGTTGAAGGCAATCTTTTGTAAGGGGGAAAGCAAAGTGAGAGGGGGAGTCCCCGACTTACCATCTGATGATCTCTCCAGCATTAGGCACCCACGTTCGCCCAAGGTCACAGTTGCAAATTTCAGTTTTGGAAATTTAAGAAGCATGGATATAAGGGCACTGGGGCATAGATGGTGCATCTGTCCAAGCCTGTGGTACATAGCAATCATGTTGCATTGAGAGCTCATTGACAAAATGAACAGCCAGTAAGCACATAAAGCGAAAGCAGACATAGGCTCCAATAAATGGCTTGAACCCTTTATATCTGACAATGTTGACCAAATGTAGATGTTCAGCGTGTCAAGGGTGCTAGTTAACTTATAACAAAGCATCGGAGCAAACTAGTGGAATATTGATAAATTATGAGCGATACATGCGACGTCAGGTGGCAAGTTTCTTAGAAAAAAGCATCTGGTAAACTCAACTCGGCAAAGTTTCCTCAATAAACAATAATTTGATAGTCAGATATCAATTTTTTTTCCTAGCAGATGAGAAGCGCCTTTATCATCTGGCCAAGAGTTCAAAAAAGCAACCATAGACAGGACTTCCCTATAGTTGGTTTACCTGTGGAAATTTAGCTGAACATACGGCATAATCCGACAACTGAAGAAGATCGACCAATTCCGGCCTTTTCTTTTCTGCATGAAGGAGAATGGGCATATTTTGCCCAGCTGCCTGCATTGACAGATGAGATGTAGCCTTAGAATATGAGTGTCATAGAATATTTCCCAAACATTTCATGTGAGAGAAAGTCCCTAATCTTCTGTATCTCATCCAGCAAGCACCAAAAAAAATAGAAGCAAATAAGATGACTATACCTCTTGGGCAATTACTATTGCAGTATCTGTGTGTCTTGCATCAAAGTAGACAAACCTTGCTCCTTCGAGTGCAGATTTTAAATTCATCTGAGAAATGTCAGCCGGTTCCATGACAAGAAATGCTGGTGTAAAAATGCTAGAACGCGCTCTCCTGAAAGACTCATCAAAGTTGATAGCCATGTGTGAATGCCGGCCATTATGTTAGCGTCTTCTGTTGAGGGGAAAAGATATGCAACAGAGAAAATATAAAGTACGAAGTAATACAACAGGACGCTTGCCATGTTACCCCAAGAGATATCCTAACTTCTGTCTCTTTTTCACAATTTGAACATAATGATTGCAGCGAGAAATCGCAATCCGTGTCATAATCCATCAACATTTTCAAATAATTTTATAGTGCACCTGAACCTTGAGTTCTTTAAAATGACAAATAATGACTTCCCTCCGAGGAAAAGATGAACCAAAGCTAAGCAAAGGGTACTGAAGATTGAACGAACCAGAATTAGGAACGTGAAAGAAGCATTTATCATATACTAATTTTGCCACTGAAAACCTATATCCCCATTCTCGACATCACTAAGTGAATGCTAATACAAAAGATGCTAGGGTAGAGCAGCTTAAATGCTCAAACAGGCTTACAAAACTACATAAATTCTGGTCAAATTAAGAGGGGAAATGTTCTCACGTTGATTGGTCGACCATAACAAAGGAAGATGGCGTTTGTCCATCCTTGGCAACCTGGAGGGAAAAAAAAAAAAACTTTGGGGAGAAAAAGCCATTCAGGTGTACGAGATGCAATGCTCTTCTATGAAACCAGTGATTAGGTGTAGGTGAAGAACAACAAGAATTGCATATTTCTAATTTAAAAAATATAGAAGCCAAAATTAGTTTCGAAAGGACATCGTTGTTTTTAGCTGAAGTCCACATAGAAGCAACTGCAGATCAGTACTTGAATAAAAACCTCAAAGCTGCTGAGAAGAAAGCGTTTGTTCCCCCATAGAGGAAAATGATCTCTAAATGAGTAAAATCAGAAATTTTTGGATAGCATGCTGGCCTAGAAACGGATTTGAGCTATAGATAATCTGCTCCAGCTTGATGCACAACCTAATCTTTTTGGCAAGCATATGCAGATGATTACTTGAAGATGCTCCCTTAAATAGCAAGCTATCAATCTAAATCTTACCACGAGAAAAGAGGTATCTACACGATCAGCCGTTAGCTCCTTCAGTATTCTCTTACCGGGGATGTCATCAGCAATCTAGTTAATTTCACAAAGCATGCAGAAAATGTTTAGCTAAAAATCCAAAAGCGGTCCCATAAGGTAGCAGTCAGACATTTGACTAGATCAAAATGGAAAATTTATAGAAGAATTGACAGATATGCCAGCCAGTAACCTTAGAGATAAGCCTCGCTCTCACACCAAGACGAGCCAAACAAGTTAAAGCGTTCGCTGCTTCCCCAATTCCTTGAACCTAACAGTAGACAATAGATTTAAAGGTCACTTCAGAAATCTAATTGTCTAAGAGCATCATCTTTGGCGGACACGTCTCTTAAATGGCATCAACATGTATGAGAAGTGGTTGGACTGATCAAAACTAATTAACATAATGGCGATAAGCGAAGAACATAAAAACAGATTTCCTCCTACTGATATCTTATCTCGGGACAAGGACGCTAACACTGCTGTTATAACCTTTTTCGAGAACAATCTTCCCTGCGACAATCTGTCAGCTCATGTACTTAAGAAAATACCGTACCTGGGGAAGGCCAAAAAACAAATTTAAAAAAAAAAAAAATCACAGCCAAGGAAAATGAAGTACTTCCACGCTGCTGCATTGAATTCTGGCACCAGGCACGGGTAAAGCGGGCACAGTAGCCAGGTCATCCAGACAAACCCCGCCGAATCCCACCTGTGTTTCCAAACACACACAGATCAATCGCATTGAGGAAGTTCTTTTTGTATATTTTCTTCAAGAATGTGAAGAGAGGTAATGAACTTTTTGCGCCCTGCTTGGACGTGGGCATGAACGAGCATTCATGTAAATAGAGTGTGTGACACAGACGTACAACGAGGCATTGCTGAGGCGATGGAGGAAGAGATGTGGAGGACATGATGATGATTGAGTATGAAACGAGAATAGCCAAAAGATGAGAGAACCAAGAGCTGAAGAGAGACTGCCTTGGGAGGGAAGTAAAATGCTAGACTTTTTTAGACGCAATTATCTAGGGTGGGAAATCATGATCATGATTTTTTTTGGTCGGTAAATCATGATCATGATTACTAGTCAATAAAGTTGATGTCATTCTGATCAGAAGTTGATAAAGGTACTGCATTTAAGGTCTAATAAAAGCAGTGAGTAGCTAAGCACGTGAAATGCTATTGGATTCATTAAAGAAATAGAGAATTAATATGACATTATTACGACTAGAGCAATCACATTTAGATTCCCAATTAATTCAAAATAGGCAATTCTTTTGCTGACTCTCCAACGATTGGTGCAACGTTGCAAAGCTGTACGATACATCGAATGGAGCGGCTTTCCAGTTGCAAGTATCTTGCTAGGGTTGCAATGATGGGCTCATCACTTTCAAACATTCAAGTTTATTATTATAGCTCAAATCAAACACTTTATAGTTAGTGCGGGTCTCTTATGATATCGCCGAAAAGGGTTACCAACTAATAGCCTTCTCTGGTGTGTCCAATCTGTCAAAAACAAGAATATGAATTCCTTGAACGGGGCCAAAGAATATATATTCCATGCACTTATGAATAAATTTAGTTTTCATTTTCAAAAATGAAATTGCATTCCTATAATTAATTGAATTTAAAATGAATTGATGTTAGATTAGACTCATCAATTATAGTTGAATATTAGTGACCATAGGACAACGGAATGAACAGAGTAATTCTGATAAGCTAAATAAAAAGATGGTCCTCGAAGAGCTATTGGCAGGATTTTTGCCACTCTCACTCTGTTCTGTTCCCATCAAATGGATAAGACATTGTAACTTCTTCCATCCATGAATTGGTCGTCGCTTTGGGAAAGGGATCAGCACACGGTTCCTTTCAAGTAGGCTCGGACATTAGTCCCATTAGGACACAAAAGTCCCCCTGATACCGCGTGGTCGCTCACTCTGGATGAAAAAGAATCAAAATGAAGGATCAAAGCACGTGAAAAGTCAATAGGCTCTCTTGGGGTTTTCTAAGGCATTCATTCGAGATCAACCTTATTTGACGAGTGTCTCATCTTCTTAATCCGTACAAAAGCAGTTGAAATTAATCCATAACAAAGATTGAATTTTTGTCGACGAGTGTCTCATCTTATTTGAAGGCATTGATTGCACATAACACATGATCAATCAGTATATTAGATACTGTAAGTTTTCCTTAAAGGGTTTGCTAACAAGTACTGATAGGGCACTTTTTAACAAAATCCTAAAAATCTTCTTTTGTGTATATTGGATTAAGTGATGTTTGGAGTGACTTTCACACACCTAAATTGATTGACCTCCGAAGGCGATTTTAATGACACAGTTCCATATCAGAGCTTGGTGCATTTGCGATATTACTCGTGAAGGGCTCCTCGTAAGGCTTGAACTTATGCAAATTCCCATATTATCTAGACCATAACAGATTATGCCAACAGTGTGGGTGTCAATATCGAGGAGTGTGAAATTTCCACCCACTTACGAACTTTATAAACCGTAAAAGAAAGATCCATAGATGTCCCTTTGTTTCTTTTCCTGTGACTTTTCGAGCTAAGTACTCGGCGCATTTGACTCCAGTTTACTTTGATTTTACGTCATCTTCCTCAAAACGTTCAATTTATTGGCCGCTCACAAGTGGCAAAGACGAGCGGGAAGTCTTTCTTTTGTGCCGACCAAATCAATGAAGTGGGTATCCGGTGAGGCAATAATGCTGGGACCGGTCAATAAATGTCCCGAAGATGTTAGGGTAAAGCTCTGAATACCCCACTATCGACCATGCATCGCATTATTCCTTTGCATTGATATCATAAAAAGTCTCAAATTTATATATCTATAACAAATTTACTTTAAACTAATTTATTAATCATAAATAATCTCAAATTAGTACACGTGATAAATTTACACAAAAAATCTCAGATTAATATATTTGCGATAAATTTACCATCAATTAGTTTTCGTTATAAAATATCATTTGCTTGACATGAAGTGCGAGCATGCATCATATTATATGATGACTACCTAGACGACTTAGTAACATACAAATCCCAAGATCTCTAGGTGTAACTTGGGATCGAATCCATATGGACTTCACATACATCAACAAGGTGGAACATTGTTTTCGGGGTTCGTCAGTATACTCTCCAACGGGTACACTTACACATAGCAATCTTCCATAACTGATAGGCAGAAAAATTACACTGACGGAAGATTAGCAGATACGTATAGACTTAGTTAATCATATAGCAGACACAAATCTTTCAATTGATTTAATCAAATTTCAAGTTTGCCTTTGGAAGCTTTCCAGTGCATTTTTCACTATAAGTTTAGGACCTGATTACCTTTTAGTAAAAACTGAGGACATAAATACATTTGAAAGGTTTAAGATTTTAAATTACACCTTATGCTAAAAGTTTAGGGCCTGATTATACCAATCTAGAAGTTTAGTACTCGATTGCATTCCATAAATAACATTTAGGACTTACAATGCACTGTCGCTCGATGTCGCCGAACCAGAAGTGTCTACATTGGTTGCATCTTCTTCTTCAAACACAGATACTCAACCACATATTGATACCATGTCAGCATACCATATGTGACCGTCACTCAGAAGATTCTCCATTGATTTCGAAAAATTGCCAGTCTGCCCTAAATACGAAGCCAAACGTGGATCAGCCCGGTAGGGAAGACCAGTTTTAGCCCCCCAATTCCTTGCACCCGGCAGCCGCCTAGAGTTGAAAAACCACGCGATGCAAGAAGAACAACTCAGAAGAGACTAATATGACAAATTTATGTGGTATTCTATCTTAAATCTGATTAATTAAGTTTAGACACTCTTTTTAGGTAGCAACTGTAATTCTCTCGTCACTTCATCATCAAAGGAAGAAAGTCTACTTACCACCGCGGCAGCAAATCGAAGCATATTTTCCGTGGGCATGTTCACGCACAACGCTGAAATTGCGAAAATATAGTCCCCCAGTTACACCTAACAAATGAACTGATTGGGACAAAGCAGAAAATGGGGAAAACTTCTCTATTGATTGTACCGTAGTACTAAATTGAAACACGGCTTCCATTCGGTGATGATGGAGGAAGGTGGTTTGTGCAAAAGGCAACTACCGCCCGAGAGTCCGAGACTACTCAAATCGTGTTTGAACATCATATGTTTATGATCCTAATTACAAGGTATACTGATGTGTGGTTTATCCGGCCTTGGGCTCTCCCATCTCTATAACTAGCTTTTGGGAAGTAAGAAGAGAGTTCATAGTGTATTCTCAAAACATTAGCATAGAAACGTTTGACCAAATGAGGCTGCATTTCCTGGACTGGTTTGCTTATAAGCATAGAGAAGTGACGTGGACAATGGCTAGAGGAAAAGTATAACCAGCATTTTCAAGAGTAGAGTTAACAAGATACCTGGCAACAGGTTTGAGAAAGAGATTCAGTTGGAGGCAGCTTTTTCACGATCGGTTGTGCAATTGATTGGTAGGTTCAATTTCATGATCCAATTTTTTACTTAGCGTCTTTCCACGATCCCAAAATTATTATCAGTAGATGGTGAGAGTTGCAATTTACGGAATGCTGTTCTAGCATCTGTAACTGGCCAGAAACACAATAATAACACAGGAAGCAAGCTTCTTTGACATCGACTAGAGAAGCACATTACTGATGGAATGCACGTTGGTCTGGCTTCAGTAGCATCCTTCTTTTGCTCCAAAGAACGCAATAGGCTATCGGCATCTTCTTCTCCCATCACAGGGTTCTCTGCTGGACATACAGTTACAAGTAAGCATCAGTTGAAGGCATTCTCGCATAAGGGGGCCAAAAAGTAATGGCCGGAGTCCCAAACTTACCTTCTGATGACCTCTCCAGCATCAGGCATCCATGTTCCCCCAAGATCACGATTGCGAATTTCAGTTTCGGTAATCTAAGGAGCATAAATATATGGGCACTAGGCAGAGATGGTGCCTCTGTCCATGCCTGTTGGTAAAAAAAAAAACAAAAAAAAAAATCATGTCGAGTTCGGAGTTCATTGACAAACCGAGCAGCCGGTAAGCACATACAATGAAAGCGGATAAAAGCTCCAATAAACGACTTGGACCCTTTATATCAGACAATATCGACCAGATTTAAATGTTCAACAGGTCAAGATTACTAGTTAAACTTACAAGCAAGCACCAGAGAAAACTCATGGAAGAAAGATATAGCATGAGTGAAACTCGCGATGTAGTGCGGCAAGTTTCTTAGCAAAAGCATCCAGTAAACTAAACTCAGAAAAGTTTTCTTAATTACTTTTCTTAATAAACAATAATTAGTTAGTTAGATGCCAGATGTCTTTCCGAGCAGATGATTAACTCCTATATCATCTGGGCAAGAGTTCAAGAATCAATAACAGACGGACTTCATTTTGATTGGTTTACCATTGGAAATTTAGTTGAAGATATTACGTAATCAGATAAGAAGATGAGAAAGTATTCAATGATGAGATATCACCACGCATGCGCTGACGTGGCATATACTTTTATACTGAAAGCCAATAAAAATTTGATACGTGTCCATGATCTGGCGGGTCGAAAAAAAAAAAACATTGAATTTTGTGATTTCTCTCTAATCTTCCTCTTCCGTCCATTAGGGATGTACATGGTCCGGGTGGGTGATTCACATGCTAAGGATCGGTTCTGAAAAATTAGAATTGGGCATCACTCGTTAGTTGTATGGAACTACCCGATCGGTTCGATTTTCGGGTGGATCCATGGAACTGGTCTCACCAATAATATTATCGTTTTCTAAACCTTTCCGTGAGTACTCTTCATATCGAGTAATATACAAGAAATCATAAGCTACAACAACTAAAAATCAGAACATAATGTTGAAAGTGAAAGAAAGTTAAACTAATTATAAGTCAAAAGCAACAACGGCCATCAAGTTGATCACATGGACGACGCAAGTCCAAAAAATCAGACCAAACCAAATTTAAGTACGTAGAACAAACTCATTGAGTAGAGTAAATTAGACAAATTTACATTTTACAACGACCCAACAATCACAACAAGATTCGCCTAAAAGTTTATGACTTATAAAGCTTGTGAATCTCAAGTTTCGAGGTCTTAAATTCCTGAAATTAAAACAATAATAAGAAGATGATTGCTCAATATTAATAAAAATTGAACTCAAACAATTATTGAAAATCTCACCACATATATTCCTCCCGCTTCAACTTGTAAACTTTATAGACCGTTAATCTCCATGTTAACATAATCCATAACTAACATGCATAGGATGCAGCAGCGGCCGACGAGGGAGATGCGGAAGCGGCAACAGCAACGCGGTTCATCGGACAGTAGGCTCCATCGTCTGTCGAAGAGAGCGAAGGGGAGAGCGGCCGGGTGAGAGTCAAACGAAAAAATGGGGAGAGAGAGAAAGTCTCATGCTCCGTTCAAATTTACCGTGGGAGAGAAGGATCTATTGTGGGGCCCAGCTAATATTTTCTTGGAGAGAGAGAAAGAGAGAGACAAAGTTTTCAAATTGACGGGGAGGGAAAGTTTTCTGGTGGGGCTCGGCAAAGGAGAGAGAGTCGAATATTTTCTTTGCAAAAGAAAGGAGTGCATGGCGCTAGTGTGAATGGACTCGTATAATATCACGTTGAAATCAGAACTCCACCCAATATTTTCTCGCTAGGTAATACAGACAAGTCCCACCAAATCCCACTTGCGTTTCCTAGGACACAATCATCAATCCCATCTGAGTTTTTTTTTTATCCTTCGAGCGTGTGACGAGAGATAATAAACTCTCTGTGCTCTGCTTAAACGTGGGCATGAATGAGCCCGCATGCAAAGAGAGCGTGCGGCACAGACGTACAACGATGCATTTCTCTAGCGATGGAGGAAGAGATCTGGAGGACATGATTGATGTTTTTGGGTATTGAAACGAGAGTAGTTGAGGGATGAGAGGGCCAAGGGTGAAGTGAGAGGGACTGTTTTGAGGAGGGAAGCACAATGCTAGGCTTTTTATAGTTTCTTTTCTTTTGTTTTCCATGATGCTTCCTTTTGTGGACCCTCATAATTTGACCTTTAATATTTGAGTGGATAAGTTTTATGCAAATGGTGAATAATAACTATTGGCAGGATCCATCCTGCAAACTCAATTAGAGAATAGCCATCGCATTGCTACGTTCAATCTGTTCTATTTCCATTATATAGATATGCCATTTTGACTTCCTCCGTTCATCAAATTTGAACGTCAACTTAGGGAAGGGAATAGCGCATATTACCTTTCAAGTAAACTCAGACATTAAGACTATGACCAAAAAAGAAAAACAAAAAACTCAAAAACAAAAAACACAGACATTACGAGACAGATATCACCCTACCATCGCGTGGAGTATATCTGATTGATGTTGGAATAGAGGATGTTCTCACTTTTGGAGTATAAGGAGCAAAACGAAGGACTGAGGCACATAAAAAGTCATTAGGCTTTTTTGGGAATTTCTCACGTAACGAAAGAGTTTATCGGACTAAAGAAGTAATAGAACCAATCCATACAAATAAAGATTGAAGTTCCTATTAACAAATACCATTAGGGCATTTACTAAGTACATTTTATGATAAACGATTCAATTTTCGAGGCATTGGTCAAGCATAACCTAGTAATAGTCACTACATAGAATACCGTAAAATAATTTTCTTAATGGTTTGTCAATAATTACCCAAGAGCAAAATTTTGGGTATAGTGTATCCGGTGGTGTTCGGGACAATTTTCATACAACTCGACCGGTCTATCTCAAAATTACAAAACTTGAACTCAATGTTACAAGAGAAGGAGCAAACTCCTGTACCATCTAGACCTACGCATTGTTGGAAAAGTCCTAAAGATTTGTCCAAGAGCGTATATGTCAAATCTCGAGGACCACCTGAAATTGCTAGCCACCGGCGGACTTCATAAAGGGCAAAGAAAGATTCAAAGACGTCCATTGCTTTGGCTTTTTGGGTCAACAAGTGGAGCATGCTTTAACAAGGAAGCACTACTACTGGTAATTAAGTAAAGCTGAAATGAATCTGAATTCAGTAAAGCCGGCACGTTATTAACCATTTTCGCGTTGGTCCAACTTTAGTAGAGACACAAAATAGACTCCTGTAATTATTTCTTGAACTTGAGAATAAACTAAGATGCCCCATGGATACCGTGCATTCACATTATATAGGTATGAAACCATCGATGTTTAATCTTGATTGTAGATCATTTTTTCCCCTTCGTACACAACCGTTTAAGAGGGCATACTGTCTATACCTACTAAACTAACCCCAAAGATCGATTCAAATGACAATATAAAAAGGATGGACATTTAAACGAATCGATCGTCTCCTAATACAATTGGTTCGTGTTTTCTTAGCAAATATTTTTCAACCAGTTTATTTTTCCCTTAAAAGTAATTCTTGCTCATAAGATTCCACAAATCAGGTCAGACGTGACAATTGGAGGAGCTGATGAATAAAGAGTAGACAGCTCTTGCCTCCCTTAAAACCCTCTTTCGATTGGCCAACTTTCAGGAGGAAAAAGACGAACGTTGACCGGGTAAGTCTTGCTTTTATGCCGACCAAGTCAACAATGTCGACGGTCTGTGGGGGGAACGATATGGCGACATGATGACTCAGTTACGAAACTTGCGCTGCAAGGATCGCCTACATGTTTCCCATTGAATCATCCACCAATTGCTACAAAGCTTTGAAAGGACCAAAAACCAACCACGTAGAGCATCAAATTTTTGTCGATCTCTAGGATAACGTGCCTTTCGTGGAAAACCAAGAAAAGTTCTTTTCCTAAGCTTTGGTGGTATAAAGACACAAAGCATGTAATGATTGAGCTCTTTTCCTAAGCGTAATTTCTATTGGTCTCTAAGATAACGTTCCTTTCGCCAAAAAAAAAGAGGCTCTTTTCTTAAGTTTGATCGTATAAAAAGACTAAACGGGAGATGATTAAGCTCTTTTCCTAAGCTTAATTTTGGTTGATCTCTAGAATAATGTTCCTTCCGTGAAAAACGAAAAAAATCTCGTTCCCTAACTTCGATCGAATAAAGAGACAAACATGCGATGATTCTGCCCTGAGCTCATTTTCTAAGCTTAATGTTTGTTGATGTCTAGAATAATGTTTCTTTCATGAAAAACGAAGAAAATCTATTTTCCTAACTTTAACCCATTAAAGAGCAAAACATGAGATGATCCCCCCCCCCTTCTCCCCAAAGGCAAAGTCTTGAAAATTTTGGCTGATTATTTTAAAACTCTCCAAGCCATCAACAAAGATATGTGAGGTCAGGTC
Organism: Eucalyptus pauciflora; assembly: GCA_007663325.1. Classification (NCBI taxonomy): domain Eukaryota; kingdom Viridiplantae; phylum Streptophyta; class Magnoliopsida; order Myrtales; family Myrtaceae; genus Eucalyptus; species Eucalyptus pauciflora. The sequence goes on along the minus strand of VMYD01000292.1, from coordinate 76,233 downwards.
GTATTTGAGTAAGTTGAAAATAAGTCCGATCTAAATTGATCCTATTTTTATTGTAGTGCAATTTTAGCAATCCATATTCAGTCCAAATTGGATCCGACTTGTATTACTTTAGGGTTATCAAGTGAACACGTTACTTTGATAAAATATTCTTTCAAATAAGAAAAAAGTAAACAAAATGAAATGACGTTAGTAAATAAAATAATTTTTTCTAAAAAAAATAGAACTTGAAAAAGCTTATATAGAACTAAAAAGTCCGCATGTGTTATGATGACACATACTCTGAACGTATGCTTTATTGATCCAAGTCAATTAAATCCTTTTCCGATAATTTGCGTCAAATTCCATAGCCTAATTATCCCCTCAAAAGATTCGTTGACTAGAATGGGATCGACGATCTACTTCCATCACGGGCGATGGCCATCTTCAATTTGGGAGGATCTAAAGCCGTCGAAGAATCATTCAAGGCTTGGGCGATACATGAAAGGCTGCGTTTGGCAATTGGGATAAAATTTGGGATAGGATATGATTTATCTTATCCTACGTTTGATACTCACTCATGACAGGATAAAATCGGATTAAGGGGGATATAGGTAGGATAAAATTTTCCCATGAGGGAGGTGGGATGAAGGTAGATAGGATTTCTAATGTCCATAATGGGAAAGTTTTTTTTCTCAAATAACAAATTTATTAAATTAACAAAATAGAAATTATATTTCAATATAAATAATATTTGAATTATAATTTAAGAAATTAAAAATTAAAAAATAGAAATTTATTTTTAATTAATCTTATTTTAATTTATATATTCAACTTTAATTCTATCTTATAATAAACATTCAATCTATAAATTAAATATTTATATTTAATATATATTTTAGGTATTTTGTATTTTAGGTATGTTAGTACAGTTTACTATTTGATAAAATTTTATTAAAGAATGACGAAAAGGAAAAAAATAATAAAGAAAATAATATAAAAAGAGGAAAAATAAAATAAAAATAAATTAAGGAATAGTGTTACGGGAGATTTTCACCATCTTCGTTTATGAACATTTAGGTTCATTTATAATGATATGTCATTTATATCAAAAAAATGTATATGATATGATGTGAATATATTCGACTTTAATACTGCGATTTACCAAACAATGGACATGATATAAAAAAATCCCTTGATTTTATATCTAGTCTTATCCAGTCCTATCCCGATTAGAAATCCGAACGATCAAACGTAGCCAAAGTGGTTTTTCCTTGAACCCACTAAAACCTATCATTAAATAGACTTGGTTCTGTTAGACCCATTCTGAGCAATTTTTAAAATCTTAAGCAGCTCATTTATCATCCAACCCATTAAATATGAATTAAAATATGGGTGCATGACTCATTTTGCCACCATTCTCAATTTATATCTTTCTCATCTCTTGAGAAAGGAAATTGAGATATTGTGAAATGATATCTATTTAGAAAATTAACCTAATATTGGTTGTGGGCTCTCAAGAGATTTATTAGCTAAAGTTTAAAGTTAGAGCTAGCAAGATAATCATTTTGTTTTTCTATTTTCTCTTTTTATGTTCCTCGAAACAGGTTTAAAATAGAAATCCATTTAGTAACGTAATTTTATTTTTCTTATTTTTGGAACATATTTTTATTCCAAAAATAGATTTGGAATAAAAATCAGCGGTTAAAATTTTTAATTTTTATATTTCTAAAATAAAAGTGAAAAATGAAAATTCTTCTAATCGTTCATTCTTGTCATTACCCACCACTCACCTGCCGCCCGTGGGATGGTGGATGCCCACTGCTAGCCATCGGTCACCGGTCGCCCAATGCCTGCCGCTGAACACCTATGCTCGCCGTCCACCTCCCCACCTACTGGCCGCCTCCAACCACCATTTGGAAGGGAGAAATTTTGTGTTGTTATCAAACGAATTTCTATTTCAGAAACAAAAATTTTGCAAGGTTATCAAATGCATATTTTTGCTCGAAAACTCGTCCAGTGAATAGAAATAGAAAAATTAATTTTTAGCCAAAAATTGATTTTTGAAATAGAATAGTTATCATTCATGCCTTAAATTTTCCTTTCGATTCGCTTTATTTATCACGGAAGTAATATTTGTGAAAAAGAGAGGAAAAATATCGTGTGTGCTATCTAATTTGCATGTATAGAACCAGGTACCAGAAGCACCATATCATAGCTCGATCTTTAGAAGAGCAAAGCAACTTTTCTTTGGGGAGAGGAGAGGAGACGGATCTTCTCTCTTCGTTAACAGAGAAAGCTAATGCGCACCTTCTAGGATATCCAATGCATTTGGGCTGCTTCGCTATGGGCCAAGGCGGGTGGGACGTATGGATTGGATGTGTGCTCGTTGTAAGCCTACTAGAAATCATCATTAATTCGGCTTTGCTCTATTAGACCCATTCCAACCTATATTTTAGCATCCCAACTAAATTAAATACGAGTTAAAATATGCGTCATGACCCATTTTTCTACCTCTAATCACTAGAGACGAAATGTCTTTTTTTTTTGGGTATGTCGTAGTGCATAATTCTCCCACTTGCCCCTCCCTAGCGCACGGGGTACATCTATGTTATCCGATTAAACTGTTTTTGTCCTAACTTAATGAATCTTTCATGCTGATGTCCATGCTTAAGGCGATTCTCGTCACTGATTAGCTGATCAACGGATTAGCTTGATCAACTGGGGCTTGTACAGCAGACAAATGACTTGATGCTGGAATCGGCGGCAACATTTAAGCACTGACCAATGAAATAATGCATAAAGGTACTGCATTCAAGGTCTAATAAAAGCAATGACTAGCTAGCTCGTGAAATGCTATTGGAATTCATTATGAAAGAGAAAGAATCGAACTTGTTATAGATATATGACATTATTACGGATAAACCAATCACATTTACGGTTCCCAATTAATTTGAAATAGGCAATTCTTTCACCAGCTGTCCACCGGTTGGTGTAATGTTGGATACCTGCATGATACATCGAGTGGAGAGGCTTTCCAAGTGCAAGTATCTTGCTAGGGTTACGGTGATCACTTTCAGGCTTTCAAGTAGCTAAAGCTTAGATCAAACACTCTATAGCAATTGTGATCACCTTCTCCGGTGTGTCTATTCCCTCAAAAACAAGAATATGCATTCCTTGGAAGGGACCAAGGAATATATATTCCATGCGCTTATGAATAAATTTAGTTTTCATTTTCAAAAATGAAATTGCATTCCTATACGTAATTGAATTTGAAATGAATTGATATTGCTAAGATATGAATTATATTTATGTTAAATTAGACTCATGAATTATAGTTGAATATTGTTAACCAATAGGACAAAGGAATGAACAGAGAAATTCTGATAAACTAAATAAAAACATGGTCCTCGAATAGGTACTTGCAGGATCCACCCCGCAAACCAAAATGGAGAATTATCCTTGCTTTGCCACTCTCACTCTGTTCTGTTCCCATCAAATAGATAAGACATTGTAACTTCTTCCATCCATCGAATTGGTCGTCGCTTTGGGAAGGGGAGTAGCACCCGGCTCCTTTCAAGTAGACTCGGACATTAGTCCCATTAGGACACAAAAGTCCCCCTGACAGCGCGTGGACCTCACTTTGGATAAAAAAGAATCAAAATGAAGGAACAAAGCACACGAAAAGTCATTAAGCTCTCTTGGGGTTTTCTAAGGTATTGATTCGAAATCAATAGCCCACCGAATTACAAAAGCAGTTGAAATTAATCCACAATAAAATTTAAATTTTTGTTAATGAGTGTCACATGTTATTTGAAGGCATTGATTGTACATAACACGGGATCAATCGGTGTATCAAATACTGTAAATTTTCCTTGAAGGGTTTGTTAACAAGCCCGATAGGACACTCTTTAATAAAATCCTAAAAATCTTCTTTTGTGTATATCAAATTAATTTAAGTCTGAAGTGACTTTTGTGCACCTCGATTAATCCGCCTCTTGAGGTGATTTTAAGGACACACGCTTTCATATTGGCTTGGTGCATTTGCGACATTACTCGTGAAGAGCTCCTAGTAAGGCTTGAACTTATGCAAATTCCCATATCATCTAGGTCATTAGAGATTATTCCAACCGGGCGTGTGTAAATATCGAGGAGGGTGAATTTCCGTCCACTTACGAACTTTATAAACAGTAAAAGAAAGATCCAGAGACGTCCTTTTGTTTCTTTTCCTGTGCCTTTCCGAGTTAACGGCGGAGCAAATCTCGCGGATACTCGGTGCATTTGACCCCACTCTACTTTTGATGATACGTCTTGTCTCCCTCAAAACGTTCAATTTATTTTCCGCTCACAGGTGATAAATACGAGCGTCAACCAAGACGTCTTTCTTTCATGCTGACCAAATCAATGAAGTCGGTTTCCGGTGAGCCAATAATGCAGGGACAGATGAATAAAGGTCCCGAAGATCAAACTGGCAAACCAGTCAGGAGAAAGCTTAAAATACCCCAATACCAATCACGTACGACATTATTCCTTTGAGTTAATATAATAAAAAATCTCAAATTCATATATTTATGATAAATTTATTCTAAATTAATTTATTGATTATAAAAAATCTCAAACTAATACATCTATAACATTTTTACACCAAAAATCTCAACTTGATACATTTATGATAATTAACCATCTGTTAATTTCCATTATACACTATTATTAAGTGCGAGCATGCATCATATTTGACGATGACCACCTAGACAACTTAGTAATATACAAATCCTAAGATCTCTAGGTGTAACTTGAAATCGAATCCATATGAATCTCACATCCATCAACAAGGTGCAACATTGTCAGGAAAAAAATGTTGTCGGGGTTGGTCATTGTACTCTCCAACAGGTACACTTACACATAGCCATCTTCCATAACTGATTAGCAGACACATATAGACTTGATGTCCATGAAAACTCGATCAGGAAACTACACAGCAACTCCAATGAAAGTCAAGAATGGATACTTGACCTTGTTCCTATCCTATGTTTCATTCTTTGTGGTTGTTTAAGAGAAGAAGCGAAGAAAAAAATATAAGTCAGAGCCAGGACAGAGTCGAAACATGAAGATTTTCATTTCTGCTTTGCACCTTCACCAGCTTTGTTCACATTAAAAAGGATTGTAAAGGCGAACGAGCAGCATCTAAATCTTACGAGCACTGATAGATTCACACATCATATCACCATGAACTACAGTAACGAAATCAGTAAAGAAAGACGTCTTCGCCCGGAAAAAGGAAAATTGCACCACAAGTCCTGAAACCTTAATACGGAATGTAATTATGTTATACATTTTTCAATAGGCTCAATCAATACCTCACCCCATCACTTGGTTCAACTAAATCCTCAACCTTTATCCAAAAAAAAGAAAAAGAAAAAGTAGGTCCTGATATTATGTTGAGAAGTGCAAGCTAGGGGTGCCACGTAAGCACTTATTGAGTGATACAACCTTAGGTATTGTTCACCGAAAAGTTTGATTATGCTTTTGGAAGAAGTTTTAGGACTTAACTAAATCAATTAAAAGATTTAGAAGTTGATTGCATTCCATACGCAACATTTCAGACTTTCAGTGCACTCTCCCCTCCAAGAAGAGAATACCTTGCAAAAACCACCAACGTGATATCACTGGGGAAAGTGTAGCAAAACTCCTAAATCTTATGTAGGAATGCGATAAGGTTCCAAATATTTCAATTGGTTTAACCAAATTATATAATTTATCATAGTGCAATCAAGTCTTTATGGGCAACACTCCCAGTTTGTCTTTGGCAACTTTCGATTGCATTCCCTAAAAGTTCAGGACCTAATTACATTTTAGTAAAAGTTTAGGATTTGATTACATTTATTGAAAGGTTTAAGATTTAAATTACACTTTCTGTTAAAAGTTTAGGTCTTGATTATACCAATCTAGAAGTTTAGTACTCGAATGCATTCCATAAATAACGTATAGGACTTACGGTGCACTATCACTTGATATCACCAAAACAGAAGTGTCTGCATTGGTTGCATCTCCTTCTTTAAACACAGATAATCAATCAAATGTCAATACCGTGTCAGCTAGGGGTGTCAAAAAAACCCGACCCGACCTGACCTGAACATGACCCGAACACGAAACAAGTATAATACATGTTTTGGGTCTTGATACTGTTAGAGTAACATATATAAAATAAGAAAAGAAATATGTTTTGGGTTGAGTCAGGGTTGGAATATTGTTTGACCCCGGAACACATTAACTCCAAATTCCAAATAAGCCAACAAACACAAACACGTTCTCATCTTTACCCAAGGCCAAACAGTCAAACACATACCCTCGGTCCCTCGTTGGCTCCGCCTTCTTCTCCGACGGTTGTGCCTTCTCCTTCTCATTGACTCCGCTGTTGTCCATGACTGCGCCTTCTAGTCAATTTCGCTGCCGCCCTCATCAATCTCCAACAGAGCTTCCATCACATACACTCACGACTGCTAGTTCGGCCTCTCCTTTGATCGACGTGCCTCTGCCTTGCCGTCGCTGTCGCCACCCTTCATCTCAATGCCGGAACCCTAGCCGCCGCCAAATCAATCGATCATCGCCGTCCGTCGGGGAAAAACCCTCCCCTTCCCCTTCCCAATCCCTTCCACTTCGATCCCTCAAGCCCTACCTCCTCTCCTAGTTCGAGCCTGTCCTCCTTGGCTGGCTCTGCAATGCGGTCTCCGTGCTCTCTCTCTCCAAGCTCGTCCCTCGGATCGGCAAACTCTCCTCCGACTTTGCTAGCGCTGATGTTTTCAAATTGAGGGGTGAGGGCTTCACGCCGGGGGTTTTGGTGCTGGCTCGGGCTGTGTTAAGCTACCTGCAGCACGCGTTTCTTTGGGACGCCGCGTTGAACGTTGTGTACAGGGTTCGCGTGGATGTGTTCGAGATGGTTCTTGAGAGGGATTTGGGGTTCTTTGAAGGCGGGGGTGGGGTTTCTGTCGGGGACATTGCGTATCGGATCACGGTCGAGGCTTCTGATGTAGCTGACACAATTTATGCTCTTCTTAATATAAGTGATGTCCTGGTGATGCTTGTGTTAATACTTGCTTAATAACTTATGATGAAGGGAATGAGTAGGTTAGGGGGCTAGATTTTTGTTTGGGCAGAGAAGGTCATTGCCATTTGTGTGGTGAATTGAGAAACTGTAAGGTTTTGGATAAGTCAAGCAAGAGTGGTAGAAATACTGATCTTGGAATATTCTATTAGTTAGAATAAACTATAATATTAGTTATACTAGGGCTATACAGACTCGAACCGTAGACCTTCTCGGTAAAACAGATCAAACTGATTATTATCAAAATGATTCGAACTGGTTCAAAGACCCAACATGCCTTTTTTTTGCACTGGGCTCTTTCATTAACTGATCGAAATATCAGTTAGTCTGCCATCTTTTTTCTTGCCAATAAGGAGATGGCTCCATGTGCTCTGATTCATTATTTTGGTTTCGACTCAGGAGCACTACCAAAGTGTTTCAAAGAAGGGTTATCTTGACGTAGGTCTGCTTTTTGCCGAGATTAACCTAAGTTAAATGGAGTCTCTATCGGCCCTGCTTAAAGAACCAAATGTGAGTTTGAATTTCATATGTTCCCACTTATCTTAACAGGTTTTATGGTTGGTTGCTGGTGTTTTATTAGAAAAACAAAGTGTACTAGTGTGCCCCAATCTGGTAAGTCCAATGATGTTGCTGGACCTAGATAAATTGAATTTCGCTTTTATACTTATATGCTTCTATCAGCTATGATGGATTGTGACAAGAACTCCAATTGATGCAGGGCATTCTATTAGCTTATGTGTTGTCTCTTATTCCCATGATTCGACCATTTGAGTGGTAGAGTTTATTGCTACCTGTAAGTTTGAACTCCAGCTTGTCTTATATCTTCGAAGCTCTCCAATGATGAGTTGCATGCTGTCCACCTAGATTTTGGCATCTAAATGTTGTTATTGATACGTTGTGATGAATTGGATTTTTAAGATTTACTAAAGCGCAACTAAAATTATTATGTTATACATGCTCTTTTCCAATGACATCATCTCTCTTCTATCTTACTTGTGGCTATAGGCACTACTTGATAGTTTCAGCTATTACCAAATCTTATTGGCATTTGGTTTTTCAGAAACTTTGCTCGTATTAATATAGGTGAGTCTGCTTAGTCATCACACTGGTTTTTTTCCTTTTTACTTTTGTAATATGAATGGACTTGCTTACTAAAGCGTAACTAAAATTATTGCGTGACGAGATTTTTTTTATGCCTTCCTAATGTTGATTAAGGGTCTAGCTTACTATAGATTATTGAAATAATAATTTGCAGGCTCTAAGTGTTATAAATAGAAGGATTGCTAGATGTCTTCAACAGGGGGTTCTAATGTCATAGAAAGGAGGAGATCTACAATGTGGGAGCATTTTAAAGAGATTCCTGGTCAAGAAAATGCTGAGTGTTTATATTGTAGCACCCTTATTGGTTGTGCTAATGGTCAAGGGACTAACTCAATGCATCATCATCTAGCTAGATGTAAGGAATATACATATGCAGATGCCGGAAAAAAAAAGGCAAAAAAGTGCCTCAAGTCAAGTAGTTGGGGGTGGTAGTTCATCAAGTCCTTGGAAATTTGATCAGGATACTAGCAGAAAAGAATTAGCGATCATGTTTATTCTTAGTGAGTTGCCTTTTAAGTTGGTAGAGCATAAGGATTTCGTCGATTTGTGAATAGAATCTAGCCAAAATTCTTAATCTCGTCACACAACACATTGAGACATGATTGTTATGATTTATACATGAAGGAAAGAAAATTTGAAGAAATATTTTTCTGAGACATCTCCTAGAGTATGTCTAACAACCGATACATGGACATCTTGTCAAAACTTAAGTTATGTGTTTGACTGCTCATTTTGTTGATACTGATTGGAAATTGTAGAAGAAGATATTAAATTTTTGTCAGATCTCAAGTCATCCTGCTGAGATAATAGGAAAAGCAATTGAGAAATGTTTGACCGATTGGGGGATCCATAGTGTTTTTTCTATCACCGTAGATAATGCGAGTTCGAATGACTTGAGAGTTCAATACCTGAAAAAGATACTTAACTCTTGGAACTCTCTGTTATTAAGAGGTGAGTTATTCCATGTAAAGTGTTATGCCCATATATTAAGTTTGGTTGTTAGAGATGGGTTAAAAGACGTAAACAATTCAATTGCTAGAATATGTTCAGCTGTACATTATGTGAGATCTTCCCCTAGCAGGCTAAGAAAGTTCAAGGGTTTTGTTGAGTTAGAGAATATTGAGCCAAAGAGTCTTCTATGTTTGGATGTGGAAACTCGTTGGAACTCAACATATATGATGTTGGAATCAGCTTTGAAGTTTAAAAGAGCTTTTAGCAATATGTCGGAATAGCAAATATACCCAAGAGCTTTCCAAGGGGAAATGGTTACACATTAGTGCGGATTGGACTTATGCACGTCATTTTCTTCCTTTTTTGAAGTTGTTCTTTGATACAAATATAAAAGTTTCAGGTTCTTCTTATGTCACTAGCAATAATATGGTGAAGGACGTGTACATGATTTATATGATGATTGAGAGATATTGTGAAAATGAGGACAAAAGCTTGCGAGAAATGGCTCAAAGAATGAAAATGAAATTCTGTATGTATTTTCGCAACGTGAACAATTCATTGCTTGCGTACTTGACCTGCGACATAAGTGAGACTATGTGAAGTTGATGATTAGTCATGTTTATGAAAGTAAGGAGGCATAAACTTTACAAGAAAAAGTGATAACATCTCTGGCATTATTGTTTGAGCAATATCGCACGTGTGTATGTCCTCAAAGCAACTTGAGGCTAAAGAGCACAAGGATGGTAAGCATGTTGAGGTCCCCGGTGGTTGGTGCTGTTATTATGATTGAAATGTATTTTAGCCAAATTGGACAACAATATTTGGATGAAAAATCAGAACTTGACAAGTACTTAGAGGAAGCATCTGAACGTTATAACTCTGAATTTGATATCTTAAGTTGGTGGAAAGGAAATTCATCAAGATATCCTATACTTTCTACTGTTGCTCGAAATATCTTGGTCGTGCCCATCTCGACTGTAGCATCGGAGGCGGCATTTAGCACTGGAGGTCGTGTGCTCGATGTGTTTCGTAGTTCCTTGACCCCAACCATGGTGGAAGCTCTTATATGTGCTCAAAATTGGTTACGATCCGCGCCACTTTTACATTCGATTGAGAAGGACTTAGAAGACCTTGAAATATTTGAGTCGGGTGAGAAAATATGATTGTAGAATATTTATACCTTTCTTTATTTTAATGCATACGTTAGTTCTCATTTTCGTCGTGAATTTATTGTAGAATTGCCAAATACGACCACGGAGTCAAGCTCGATGTTGACTTCTCTTGATGATTGACATATTAGAGGTTGGTATTCTTAGTTCATATTTATTTGGTAAGTGTTGAGGGAACTTGCTGTGTAATCCTTTCTCTATCGTGATCTTGGATTCTCATGTTCATATTAACGGATTTACTAGTTTTGCTGGTTCAGTCGTGACCTAGGTAATTCAACTTTAGTTTTCCTTTTTCCTTCCAGTGATTTGGATTTCTTAACCCATCTAAAAAGTTGGTATTTTTCATCTTATCTTGAAAAGTTCTATCCTAGCTGCCAAAAGGTTCTTGTTTCACTTGCCGGGATAAATTGCAAAAATTGGCGACATCTTTTGGGTGTTATGGTTTCACTTTTGTTGGTGGTGCCTTTCATGTCGCCGGTGCATTCTTTCTTCTCCTCTCAATAAAGGTCATTGGTGGGGCTTATCTCGTCCCAGTAGCTAGTTAGGACCACAATGCTGTCTTATAGTTTTTCCTAGGCTTTGATTTGTGCTTGCTCCAGACTGACCTGAGGAGAACCTAATTTTACTCTGGTGGAGCCAACCCATTTCAATGCAAATCAGAGGGAGAGGACAGAGGAGAGACAATTTAGAAGTTGCTTTCTCTTTCAATATATTGCAGGGGACATTATCTTAACATTTGTATTTTTGTATGTCTTTATTGCATAAGTGAATTTTTTACCATCACCATTCATGTTCTTATAGGAGTTTTGTGTATCATTCTTAGTCTCGCCCTTTTCTCTCCGGTTTATCTCTTTTAAATAACCTCTTTCTAGCAAGTTGTGATTCTAGAATATCATACTATTCACCCCTCTTCATTTCTATTTACTATAGAAGGCAACATATTCTTGATGAGGCATGATGACTTCTTGTTTTATTCCTTAAGAGATAAATCAGAAGTCTTTCGGATCTGGTGTGTGGATCCGATATTCTATATTTTGGTGATCTATTGGAACTCTCTAATTTCATTCCATAAAACTTATCCAATCATTAACGTGGCACCGATCAACTTAATCTACGCCTACCTCATGCAAAAGTCTGGTGGCCTCAAGTTCAAAGGGATCATCTACATGGACCGCGTATACAAATGAATTGTTTGATGACTATGGAGGGATGGTTTCAGGAAGCCATTCGTTCACCTTGGAAAGACTATATGCTTGGGAGAAGAAGCTCTATGAAGTTAAGGTAAAGCTGCATCTGTCAATACTCACTTGTTTGATTGGCTATTACCAACGAGTTGTCTTTGTTAAGAACCATATGATGAATACACATTATGTTGCGAATAGAGGAAGTACAACGAGAAAGCATGTCGATGAATATGTTGATGGAAAGGCTGCTGAAGAATCTGGTGGTACCGAGAACAGAGGAAGGAAAGAGAGAACGTTTGGTGAACCTATTACTGCTGTTTCGACCAAGATTAAAAAGAATGAAGTCAACAACGAAGTTTTTAGCATGTGTAAATTGCAGAATCAATATTCGGTTTTGAGCGTGTAAAGCTATACATTCTGTTTTCATTTATGTTAGTTAGTTTCTTAATTAGTTGAACTATACAGATGATATAAATAGAACTGTAGAACAAACATTTAAAGCAAGCTCTCAGATGTAAAACTTCTCATTGAATAGAAATAGCTTTCGTCGTTTCTGTTTCTCTCTTCCTGTTCATGAGTTTTCACAGTCTTCACTTCTCGCCTAAACATGGTATGTGTTAAATTAATGTCTCAATTTTGAATTCGGATAACGATTTGTTAAACTGAATTTATTGATAAAGATTTCCTAAGTACTCTTGAAGATTTATAAAAGAGGAGATAAAGATAAAATAAAGGTTTTCCTCTTTGAGCACACGCATATAAAAGGGAAAAGAAGCCCTACGTAAAAGAGTTGCTGCTGAAACCCTACGAGGAGCCACCGCTGCACAACGTCAAGTGAAGCCACCCATGAGATCAAGAAAAAGAGTTCTTGTTTTCGGCGTTTGGTTTTGAGCTTGAACGCGCAATAATTTTGTGCAGTGAGTTTATACCCAAGTGAGTTGTTTATTTATAAACACTTAGGGTTTGGGGTTAAATCTAGGTGTGGGAAACACTTGAGCGATTGAGCGATTGTAAACTCTGATTCTCTGATTTTAGTGGATTATTTGCTGCTGGCTCTCCCCGTGGATGTAGGTACCGATACTCGGACCGAACCACGTAAATTTTTGGTGTCCTTATTTTTCTCGTTTATTTTCTCTGGTGATTTCGCGTCGACGTAAATTGCAAGATCCTGGTAATTCCGCGTATTATAACCCAACAATTGGTATAAGAGCTTGGGGTTGGATTTCTTGATTGTGATTTGGGGATTTTGCTTGTCTGATTATTATCTGGAAATTCTGTTATTGCAATTATGTCTGAGAGGAAATTTGAGATTGAGAAGTTTGATGGGAGCAACAATTTTGTGTTATGGAGCATCAAGATGCGAGCTTTATTGACAACATAAGGTTTAGCCAAGGCACTGGATGGTGAAGATGAGTTGCTGATTATAATGAAAACCTCAGAGAGGGTAGAGCTGATGGAAAAAGCAAAGAGCATAATCTTGTTAAATTTGACGGATGAGGTCTTAATAGAGGTTGTTGAGGAGAAGGATGCTGCAGCATTATGGGCAAAACTTCAAGCACTCTATGTGAAGAAAGGTTTGAACAATCGCTTGTACATGCTGAAGAAGATGTTTCAATTTAGATATACTGAAGGTACGTCTATCAGAACCCACTTATATGAATTTAATAAACTCATGTTGGATCTGAAGAACGTCGGTAAGATACTTGATGATGAAGAACATGGCATGATGTTGTTAGCCTCTTTACTAAAGTCATGGGAGCAATTTACTGATTCGCTGTTGCAGGGGTGTACTACAATTACCTCAGAAGAGGTAAAGTCTGCCTTATTCTCTAAGGAGTGGTAGAGAAAGTTGCGAGATGACGGTCTGGCCAAAGGAGCAGCGCAAGCACTGACGATTCGGGGTAGGGAACAACATCGAGAGCCTAGTAGCAGCAGAGGTAAAAGCAGATCAAAATCACGCCATAGAAAGCCCAATGAACGCGTGAAGTGCTTTGAGTGTCACGAGGAGGGGCACATCAGGAGAGATTGTCCAAAGCAGAGAAATAAAGTTGATAAGCAGAATGCCACAAACAGTGTGGTAAACGTTGCTGAGGGGAGCACTAGTGATGCAGAAGCTGTCTTATGTGTGATTGCTACTTTGTCAGGAGACGAATGGGTGCTAGATTCGGGGTGTTCTTATCACATGATGCCTCATAAGAACTGGTTTACTACTTACCAGACTGCAGATGGTGGTAGGGTTCTTTTGGGGAATAATATAGTCTGTAAGGCTGTGGGGATAGGGACAATTCGGATCCGGATGCACGATGGGGTGATTCGCACATTGACAGATGTGAGGCATGTACCGGAGCTCAAGAAGAACCTTATTTCTCTGGGGACACTCGATGACATCGGGTGTAGGTACACTGTTGAAGGTGGAGTACTAAAAATCTCTTGAGGTGCCATGACAGTGATGAAGAGAAAAAAAAGTAAATACTCTCTATCATCTATTAGGAGAGACCGTGACCGGAACCGCTGCAGTTTCATCAGGTGAGTCAGATTCTGACTTGACTCAATTATGGCATATGCGTTTAGGGCACATGAGTGAGGTATGTATGACAATGCTGAGTGAAAGGGGGTTGTTGAAGGGTCAGAAGACAGGAAAGCTGGACTTATGTGAGCACTGCATCTATGGGAAGCAGCACCGAGTTAAGTTTACTACAGCTATTCATTCGACCAAACGACCAGTTGAATATATTCACTCAGACGTCTGGGGCCCGTCTTCGATTCCTTCGAAAGGAGGTGCTCGATATATGCTGACATTTATCGACGATTATTCGAGGAAGGTATGGGTTTACTTTTTGAAGCACAAATATGATGTGTTTGATCAGTTCAAAAAATTTAAGGCATTGATTGAGAAGCAGTCAGATAAACAAATCAAGTGCCTGAGAACCAATAATGGCATGGAGTTCTGTGGTAAATATTTTACCGAGTTCTGCGAAAAAAAAGGTATTGTAAGACACTGCACAGTACCTGGGACACCACAGCAGAATGGCGTGGCAGAACGGAAGAACAGAACTTTGCTTGAGCGAGCTCGATGCATGCTTTCACATGCAGGATTTGGCAAGGAATTTTGGGCCGAAGCAGTAAACATGGCATGTTACCTGGTAAATCGATCTCCATCGTCTGTTATCGAGTGGAAGACTCCTGAGGAAGTATGGTCGGAGAAACCTGTTGATTACTCTGGATTACGTATATTCGGATGTCTTGCGTATGCTCATGCGAGTGATGGTAAGCTTGAGCCGAGGTCGAAGAAGTTCATATTTCTGGGTTATGCACATGGGGTGAAAGGCTACCGGCTGTGGTGCACTGATCCCAGATCACTCGGTTTTCTAATCAGCAGAGATGTGATCTTTGACGAGACTACAATGCTTCAACAGAGGAGTTCTGAGACACAACTAGCAGAGAAGACAGATCATGGTATCATTAGTGAAATGGAGCTTCAGGTGGAGACTCCGGAGACCTCGAAGGTAACAGAAGTTAAGACTGTAGATGAAGCCGCAGTTCCTAAAGTTGGTGATAGTGAACAACCAGCAAAGCCGCAACAGACTATAGCCGCAGATAGACAGAGAAGGCAAATTAAATCACCGGTACGTTATGGTTATACATATATTGCTTATGCATTGACTGTAGGTGATGAGGTGGAGACAGACGAGCCTTCGTCTTACTCTAAGGCGATGGCTAGGTCAGAGTCATCGTAGTGGCTAGGGGCTATGAGTGAAGAGATGGAATCACTCCATCGAAATCAGACATGGGAGCTGGTCAAAGTACCCAAGAGCCAAAAGATTATCGGAAGTAAATGGGTCTTCAAACAGAAAGAGGGCATTCTCGGTGTCGAGGCAGCGAGGTATAAGGCGAGACTTGTGGCGAAAGGGTATACACAGCGTGAGGGCATTGACTACAATGAGGTGTTCTCTCTTGTGGTAATACATATTTCTATTTGTATTTTACTTGCCTTAGTTGCTTCGCATGATCTTGAGTTAGAGCAACTAGATGTAAAAACTGTGTTTCTTCATGGTGAGTTGGAGGAGCAGATTTACATGAGGCAACCAGAGGGATTTGCTATTCCGGGTAAGGAAGATCATGTTTGCTTGTTGAAGAAATCTTTGTATGGGCTGAAACAATCTCCTAGACAGTGGTATAACGTTTTGATACTTTCATGGCTAGTCAAGACTACTCAAAAAGTCAGATGGATAGCTGTGTTTACTATAGGAGATTGGAGAATGGTTCTTTGATTTATCTACTTTTATATGTTTTGATATGCTGATAGCAGCTAAGAATATGTCCAATATTGATATGCTGAAGAGGCAGTTAAATGCTGAATTTGAGATGAAAGATTTAGGTGCTGCAAAGAAAATTTTGGGTATGGAGATTTTGCGTGACAGGGTTGCAGGAGTTTTACGTCTATCTCAAAAGAAATACATTGAGAAGATCGTGGCGCGTTTTAATATGCAGTCAGCAAAATCTGTAAGTACACCTTTAGCAAAGCACTTTAAACTTTCAGATAAATTATTACCGCAGACTGAGGAGGATGAGGAGCATATGTCCCGTGTTCTTTATTCTAATGCCGTGGGTAGTATTATGTATGCTATGGTGTGCACTAGGCCTGATATTTCACAAGCTGTGAACGTGGTTAGTCACTATATGAAGCGTCCTGGTAAAGCTCATTGAGAAGCTGTGAAGTGGATTCTCAGATATTTGAAGGGGACAACAAACATGGGTATAGTATATCGGAGGGACAACAATGGTAGTGAGACCACTGGTTTTGTGAACTTGGATCACGCCGGTGACTTGGATGATTGCAGGTCTTTAGTAGGGTACGTGTTTACGCTAGCGGATGGTGCAGTTAGTTGGAAAGCGTCCTTACAGGATCATATTGCCTTGACTTCAATTGAGGCAGAGTACATGGCACTAACTTTTGTAGCGAAGGAGGCGATATGGTTACAAAGTTTGCTCTCGGACTTTGGGTTAGAATAGAAAAATGTGGATATACACTGTGATAACCAATGTGCGATATATTTGGCGTATAAGCCAGTTTATCATGAGCGAACGAAGCATATCAACATCAGGTACCATTTTATTCGAGATGTCTTAGCTAAGGGTATTGTTATTGTTAAAAAGATTGCTACAGCAGATAACCCAGCAGACATGATGACTAAGTCTGTTCCTTTGGCGAAGCTCAAGCTCTGCTTGAGCTCTTTTGGCGTTTGTGGAGAGTGAGCGCTTGTCGGGGCGTTGGGAGAGCAGCATGGATGATGATCACTATAACTTGGCTTCAAACATCGAGCCAAGGTGGAGAATTGTTAAATTAATGTCTCGATTTTGAATTCAGATAACGATTTGTTAAACTGAATTTATTGATAAAGATTTCCTAAGTACTCTTGAAGATTTACAAAAGATGAGATAAAGATAAAATAAAGGTTTCCTCTTTGAGCACACGCATATAAAAGGGAAAAGAAACCCTACGTAAAAGAGTTGCTGCTGAAACCCTACGAGGAGCCGCCGCTGCACAACGTTAAGTGAAGCCACCCACGCGATCAAGAAAAGGAGTTCTTGTTTTCGGCGTTTGGTTTTGAGCTTGAACGCCTAGTAATTTTGTGTAGTGAGTTTATACCCAAGTGAGTTGTTTATTTATAAACACGTTTGGGGTTAAATCTAGGTGTGGGAAACACTCGAGCGATTGTAAACTTTGATTCTCTGATTTTAGTGGATTATTTGCTGTTGGCTCTCCCCGTGGATGTAGGTACCGATACTCGGACCGAACCACGTAAATTTCTGGTGTCCTTATTTTTCTCGTTTATTTTCTCTGGTGATTTCGCGTTGACATAAATGGCAAGATCCTGGTAATTCCGCGTATTATAACCCAACAGTATGCTCTTGAAAATGTTTCTTAATTCGTGTTAAAAGATGAAATCTTGACAATTGAGTTTATTTCTATATTATCTGTATGTTATGATTGGGGACTTAGTTTGATCTAGTTTACTTTCATTTATTTCGACTTGATTAATTCAATTCTATAAGTCAGGCTGGAGACAACATAAGAAAATTGAGAGGAAGTGCACGCGTCTGAGAAACCAAGGTGCCAGAGGAGATGATGGACCCATGATGGACAAAACCAGAGCTACCGTGAAAGATTTATATGCTAGGATCTTGGTTGCAACGAAAGAAGAAAACAAAAGAGTAAAAGAGAAATTTCAACGCGAAGCACCACCTTACATCCCGCCTAAAGAGAGCTACACCTTAGCTAACCAAACGCAGGCACGCAAAGCAGCAGAGAACGCGAAAGTAGAAGCTGAGTTTAACTAACCCCAGAGAAAAGGGAGGTGAAAAAAGGAAAATCCAGAAACCAAACCTGACCCGACCCGAATTTTCGATGAGGGTCTAATGTGTTTTGGGTCGGGTCATAATATGTGACCCTTATGATTCGGGTCAGGTCGGGTAACATCAAAACCCGACCCAATGACACCCCTAATGTCGGCTGCTACTTGATGTGACGGTTACCGGGGATTCTCCGTTTGATTTAACAGAATTGCTAGTTTGTTCTAAAAACGAAGCCAAACATGGATCGGTCCAGTGGGGAAGACCGGTTCGAGGCCCCAATTCCTTGCACCCGGCAGCCGCCTAGAGTTGAAAAACCGCGTGATGCAAAAAGAACAAATCAGAAGAGACTAATATGACAAAATTATGTGATATTCCTATCTTTATTCTGATAACTAAGTTTAGACACTCTTTTTAGGTAGCAACTGTAATTCTCTCATCACTTCATCAATTCGAAGGAAGAAAGTCTACTTACCACTGTGGCAGCGAACGGAAGCATTGTTTCCGGGGGCATGTTCGTACACAACGCTGCAATTACGAGAACGAAAGTCAAGGACGTCAAGGACTTTATCTGAGAGAACCGATGCATCAGAACATTGATAGGTTGATGTGGTGTGTAAAGCGGTATCTCACTCTCCCATATGATACAGGGTCTTATGATTGATAGTTAAATGTCTTGAGATATGGAGCATGCGACCTTCTGTCCAGTTTCTGATGGATATGTTATTCGCAACTTAACAATACTGTTGACCGTGGTCTGGCTACACTCGATTGCAAGATGATCTCCGGGTTTATGATTTTCGTTGTCATTTGGTCACATGACAAAATATGACTAATGGGAAACAGTTAGCTAAGACATGGAGTGAACAACCAAGTTCCGCTATCCCAATATGAAAAAGAAGCATGATTAACTGCACAAACATATGAAGAGTTTCTAAGCTTTGGTTAAGCCTACCGTAGAGAACAGCTCCAATGAAAGCATCGCCGGCGCCAGTTGTGTCGACTAGTTCTGATGGTGGTATCCTTTTGGCAGTACACACAAATAATCTACCGGTCAATGTCCCGATTCCGTTTGCTTTCAATTTCACCACTTTCTGACAGGGAAACAAATAGTCGTTAATTTTTATCCCACTTTAAACGTTGCAAACCAGACGATGTCATGCATTTTCAAGCTAAAACAATAAACAGCACGGGAACAGACTGTACTTCAAGTGCAAAGCCAAATTACTGCACTAATAGAGTTGCGTGCTTCTAACACAGAAAGTACTATAAACTATCAGCACTTGCAGAGCTGCCTTTGAGCAATGACCGACATAAACCCGCTGAAATTGACAAACTATTCTCCCCCAGTTACACCTAATGAATGAAGTAATCGGACACGGCAGAAAATGGGGAAAACTTCTCTACTGATTGTACTGCAGTACTAAATTGAAACACGGCTTCCATTCGGTGACGATGGAGAAAGGTGGTTTGTGCAAGGCAACTACCACCCAAGACTACTTAGATCGTGTTTAAACATTGTATGTTTATGATCCTAATTATAAGGTCTATTGATGTGTGGTTTATTCAGCCTTTGGCTCTCCCATCTCAATATCTAGCTTTTGGGAAGTAAGAAGAGAGTTCATAGTGTATTCTGAAATCATTTGCATTTAAGTGCTTTGGCCAAATCAGGCTGCATTTCCTGGACTGGTTTGCTTATAAGCATAGAAAAATGGCATGGACAATGGCTAGAGGATAAGTAAAACCAGCATTTTCAAGAGTAGGGTTAACAAGATATCTGGCAACAGGTTCGATGAAGAGATTCAGTTGGAGGCAGCTCTTTCACGATTGGTTATGCAATTGGTCAACAGGTTCAATCTCATGATCCAAATTTTTATTAAGCGCCTTTCCATGATCCCAAAATTATTATCAGTAGATGGTAATAGTTGCAATTTATGGAGTGCTGTTCTAGCATCTGTAACTGCGCAGAAACACAATAATAACACCGGAAGCAAGCATCTTTGACGTCGACTAGAGAAGCACATTACAGATGGAATGCACGTTGGTTCGGCTTTACTATCATCTTTATCTTGCTTCAAAGAATGCCATAAGCTATCGGCATCTTCTTCTCCCATTAGAGGCTTCTCTGCTGGACGTAAAGTTACAATTAAGCATCAGTTGAAGGCATTCTCGCATAAGGGGGGAAGAAAGTAATGGCCGGAGTCCCGAACTTACCTTCTGATGATCTCTCCAGCATCAGGCATCCATGTTCCCCCAAGGTCACGATTGCGAATTTCAGTTTTGGTAATCTAAGAAGCATGGATATAAGGGCACTAGGCAGAGATGGTGCATCTGTCCATGCCTGTTGGTACCCAAAAAAAAAAGAAAAAAAGAAAGAAATCATGTCGAGTTTAGAGTTCATTGACAAACAGAGCAGATTTAGTTTGAGGAAACTCGGACCCTTTATATCAGACAATGTCGACCAGATTTAGATGTTCAACAGGTCAAGGTTATAGTTAAACTTACAGCAAAGCATCAGGAAACTCATTGAAGAAGATATAGTATGAGTGAAACCCGCAATGTAGTGCGACAAGTTTCTTAGCATACGCATCCAGTAAACTAAACTCAGAAAGTTTTCTTAATTACTTTTCTTAATAAACAATAATTAGTTAGTTAGATACCAGATGTCTTTCCGAGCAGATGATTAACTCCTACATCATCTGGCCAAGGGTTCAAGAATCAATAACGGACGGGACTTCCTTTTAGTTGGTTTACCATTGGAAATTTAGCTGAACATACGACGTAGTCAGATAAGCCAAGAAGATCATCCAGTCCCGGTCTTTTCTTTTCTGCATCAAGGAGAATGGGTATATTTTGCCTTGCTGCCTGCATTGACAAATGAGATGTAGTCTCAGAATATGCGTGTTCAATGAGAAAAGTCAGTGAACCTCCACTCAGTTCCGGACGAGGGTCACCGGCCCTTGCTGAGGCCCCGGCAACCCCCGTTGGCCCTTTCCAGCCTTGATGGGTTGGTGGCAGCCAGGCCCTGCCACCAGTTTTAATTCTCTTTGTTGCATTATTTTTTCACAAAATAAAAGTTAGCTTTTTATTTTTTTTAATCTAGTTTGATTAAGATTTTGGTTAAAAAATACGATTTAGCCCAAACCGACGTCGTTTTAGTCTTATCTTTCATTTTTTGGCAAGTCCAATGCTATGTAAAAGAGAATGAGAATGAGTGTTATGTTGGCATTTTCCATTAATCAAGTTGGACGAAATTAATGGAAGGATTTGATTATACTATTTTGACAAGCTTTATCTATTGCATTTTTTTTTTAATAAATTTGATGACTTAATTGCACTTTGGCTATAAGTTTTAGAATTTTCAGTATGTTTATCCCAATCAAATAAAATGACCATACCTCTCGGGCAACGAATATTGCAGTATCTGTGTTTCTTGCATCAAAGTAGACAAATTTTGCTCCTTTGAGTGCAGATTTTAAGTCCGAGGAAACGTCAGCCGGTTCCATGAGAGGGAATCCCGGTGTATATATGCAAGTACGTGTTCTCCTGAAGGTCTCATCAAAGTTAATAGCCATATGTAAAGGCTGGACATTATGTCAACTTCTTGTCCTTGGAAATAATATAGTACAGAGTAACACGACAGGACATTTGGCATGGTATTCCAAGACACATTCTAACTTCTGTTTCTCTTTCAGAATTTGATCGCAATGAATTGCAGAGAGAAATCGTATCCTTGAATTCTTAGAAAAGACAGTGTTAAATGACTACGCTCTGAAGAAAAGATGAACCGAAGCAAAGCGAAGGCTACTGAAGATTGAATGAACCAGATTTAGGAAAATGAAAGAAGCATCCATTGCCTCTGAAAAACCAATATCCACGTACTCGATATCACAAAGTGGATTCCAACACAAAAGATGCTACAGTAGAGCAACTTAATTGCTCAAACAGGCTTACAATGCTATACGAAATTCTGGTTCAATTAAGGGTGTGTTTGTTTAGGAAATCTTCATCAATGCTTTTCTAAAATCCAATTTTTTAGGTTAGGAAATTAATTTTCCTAACTTTAAGCGTACTGATTTTTCTGATCGTAAATGGTTTTTTGTTGATCGATAATTTTCAGCAAATCGAACACATGAAAGTCCGAAAAACTAATTCCGAAAAACTAATTCGCAGAAAATTCTTTTACTCAAATAAACACATCCCAAGAGAAGAGAAGACCTCACGTTGATTGGTCGACCATAACATAGGAAAACGGCGTTTGTCCACCCTTGGCAACCTGGAAAAAAGGAAAGATTTAAGGGAGGGAAAAAAAATTTGCTCGGGGGTAAAAGATGCAATGCTCTTCTAGGAAGCTACTACGCCAAAATTGGTTTCTCAGTGACATCGTTCTTTCTGCTGAAGTCTACACAGAAGCAACCGCAGATCAGAACTTGAGCAAAAACTTTAAAGCTACTGAGAAGATTCCCCTATAGAAAAGAAATGATCTCCAAATGAGTGAAACGAGAATCTTTTGGAGAGTATGCTGGTGAAGGAACGGGCTTGAGCTAGATAATCTGCTCCAGCTTGATGCAAAAGCTAATCATTTGCCAAGCATATGGAGATGATTACTTGAAGATGATCCCTTAAATGTCAAGGTATCAGTCTAAGCTTACCACGAGAAAAGAGGTATCTACATCATCAGCCCTTAGCTCCTCCAATAGGTTCTTACCATGGATGTCATCCGCAATCTAGTGAGTTCACAAAGCATGTAGAAAATGTTTAGCTAAGAATCCGAACGTGGTCCTCTAAGGTACCGGTCAGACATTTGACTAGATGAAAATGGAAATTTTACGGAAGAATTGACAGAAATCCCAACCAGTCACCTTGGAAATAAGCCTTGCTTTCACACCTAGACGAGCCAAACATGTTAAAGCGTTCGCTGCATCTCCACCTCCTTGAATCTGACAGTAGACATTGGATTTAAAGATTACTCCAGAAGTCTAATTGTCTCAAAAGCATCATTACTGGCATACAATTTTGTTGTGACATCAACATGAATGAGAAGTGGTTCGAACGATCAAAACTAATTGACACAATCATAAATAAGCGAAGAAAAAGAAAATAGATTTCCTCCTGCTGATATCTTATCTCTGTTCAATCCTTGCACTTCTTTTCCAGGTTCGTCACCTTCCAACATCTATATTACGAAGCAGAATAACATGTCGCATGTAACTTCTTATAGTTAAAATGTCTGATTAGGTTGGAGCCGTACTTCAAGAGCACTATTTGTACTTCATCCTGTGTGAAGAATCAAATGCATGCTCTGCATCAACTACACAAATGCTCCAGACATCTTCAGAACACTCTCACTTATGGAAAAGGATGACATCGGTATCATAACTTTTATACGGTGCCCACTTTTATGCTAGAACATTTCCAACAATCATTTAAGTAACACAACTTTTAAAAAGCCATCATTTGAGTGACTTTGGTGACTTAAATGCGTCTAAAAAATTTTGGCGGTAAAGTGATAGTTTCTAAAGTTTTTGCACTAAATTGATTATCTATAAAACTTTTGCCTTAAAATTTTTAAAATTAGAAATTCAACAAAATAAGAAAATGAGGCAAAAAATAAAAAAATCACAAGGCAAAATTTTCTATCTTTGCCAATATTTTTCTTTGTTTGGTTAGACTCAAAAGCAAAATCATCGAGCAAACATTTTAAAATCACAACGATGTATTTTTTCCTTCAAAAAGAAAAAGGGAAGTAAGTGCAACTTTCTTCGCCTCTCGGTAACTTCGTATTTGTTTCTTGTTTGACCCTGCTCTGCTTTGAAATAAAACAACAGAGCTAGGAGCCTTATGCAAATATTAACTGCAAGGATCACTGCTAGGGAATGTTTGGGAACCAATTTAAAGCAAGTTCTCATTTTGTGAAAAATCGATATATTATTGACCTTATCTGGTGCATAAGTTACGCACCTCACAATTTTATAAAGTTTTGTGCCAAGACCTTAGGAATCATCACTTTAATGCCAACACTTTATGAATGACCAATTCAATGTCAAAACTTTTTAAAAGCAATTATTTAAATGACTCTGATGAATCACGTTAAATTATTGCTTAAAAAGTTTCGACGTTAAAATAAGAGCCGTATAATAGTTATAGTATTGATACCGTCCTCTTCCCCCTTCACTTCTCACTTCAGGCAATTAGCAATGACTTCTCTGCAGATTTGGGGTTCCTTCGGCATGCTATCTCGGAGGAAGACATGAGCTCCCGTGGAGTTCTCAGTCATTTGAGCCTCCTTATAAGTTACAAAGAACACAAGACGACACAAGAGCAATCTTCCCATCCAACAATCAGTCAGTCAGCACACACACTTATTAAAGTAAAAAAAAAACGCATAGCCGTGAAAGGGCTGAGGAAAAGATTAGGAAGAAATCAAAGAGGAAAACAAAGGAAGTACTTTCATGCTCCTGCAACTGGTTTTGTCATCAGGCTTGGGGAAAGTTGTCAGAACGGCCAAGAAATCCAGACAAATCCCACCGAGTCCCACCTGCGTTTCCCAACACACGATCATCAATCACATTCGGGGTTGTGCTCTGTTCAGACGTGGCGTGAACGGGGGATGTATTGCAAAAATAGAGCGGGTGACGCAGACGTACCACAACGAGGGGTTGCTCTTGCGACGGCGGGAGAGCCATGGAGGACATGAATGAACCACGGTTTGGGCAAAGAAACCAGATTAATCACAAGAGACGGACGACCCCGGTGTCGAGTGGGGAAGCAGAACTCATGCTCTTTATAGAATTTCCGTGTCTGACTTGGCCAATGTTCCTCGTTTGCAAGGGCCGGGTCAACATGAATGACATCCGTTTATTTGCCGATATCCAATAGAACTTGAAAGATGTATACTGACATGGAAATTAAAAAAGTTAATCTTTTTTTCTCTTTTACTCCTCCATCTTCAACCTCCGCTACGCCTGGGCGCTTGACTATCTCCACCGCCAAAGCCGCCGCCCCACCGTGGCGTGGCCACCATGGTCCGCGGCAAAGCTGTTGAGCTCCTCGCCGGCAGCCATGGACGAGCCAACACTTGAGCTCAATGCTGTTGAGCAGCAGACCAGATCCGGCTAATGAGCGACGGTCGATTGTCACATCCAGGCCGACCTCCCCCGTCCACCCTCCCCGTCATCCCGGCGACTAAGCCTTGGCCGCGAACGCTTATCCACAAATACTTAGATGCAGGCCGACCTCCGCGTCCACCCCTCAGTCTTGCGGCGAAGACTCCGAATCTAGCCGGACTTCCAGATGTGGACTTCACCGACCTTCGTGTCTCCCCCCTCCGTCGTCGTGTGTGAACGAGCCACTGTCGCTCGTGGCCAAGGCTCCAGATCTGGCGCGAATGGAGGCGCCAGCTTCAGCCATGGATTCTCTTCCGACCAAATTCAGTCCCTTGCTGCCAGATTTGGAAGTGAGGCACCGGACGGAGGAGGAGACGACCAAGTTGGAGAGATGCGACGCCGACGACTCCGGCGGCGGCAGCTGCGCAAGGAGGCACGGAGGTTGGGCTCGTGGCTGCAGATGGAAGAGGAGGAAGAGAGAAGTCCAGGTGGACTTGGGGATTTTTGATTAATTTATCTATTTCCACTTCACCATCCCGTACATGGGTCGAATGGTAATTGGTTAATAGAAAATAAGTGCGCGCCACGTCAGCCATTGACGTGGCGATTGCAAACCACATATGCAATTTTTTTTTGATGAATTGTAGAATTGGAAAAATCGAATTAAAAGAAATAAGATTTTCGATCCTTATGCGCAATCGAAAACTAGTCTGCTCAACTATATGCTAAATTATGAATAGTTGAATGGATAAGTTATATGCAAGTATTGACCTAAAAAACTATGTTATATACTACAAATTGAATGGACGGCGACAAGCGGGATTTGGCATTTCCGTCGAAGTAAAGAAAGACCATTTGGATTGACCTTGAATGCAAATTCAAGTTCTCGTGCGAAAGAGCACATGTCTAGAGTCAAAAGGCCAATGCATCATCATTAACAATTATTCTCGAGTGGAAGTCATAACCATGACTGCTAATCAGAAGGCATAAAGTCATTACAACCATGGCATGCTATTGGAATCTCGCTAAAGTAGGAATAGAAAATGCAAAGCTAATGGAAGTTGAATAAGTCCGGAGTTTTGCGTGATGATGGAGAGCATGTGAAATGATTCAAATTTCTAGTTTCGGCAAGGGGCGAGCTCGAGGCTCACCTGTGGTCGGTTGTCGGCTGTCGTCGTGGCCGGCGGCCGGCCAAAGAAGAAGAAAAAAGAAAAGAGAAAAGAGAAAAAAAAAGAAAATTATATTTAAAAAATAAAATAAAAATAATTATAAAATTAATTTTTAAAAAATTAAAATTCGATTTTTTTTAAAAAATATTTTAAAAATTATAAAAATTGTCCATTAAATTTGTGTTATATAAAATTATTTTAGTAATACAATTATATATATATATATATATATATATATATATATATATATATATATATAAGAAATAAGCTTGAAAGTATTTTAATAATATAATCTTTAAAAAAAACACAGAAATAGTAAATTTGGTTAAATATGAAAATATTTTATTAATATGAGTTGGGTCGAGTCGGGTATGGATAGAAAAATTTACATTAAGCATAAATGGGTTATAAATGGGTTAATGAGTCAATTTGGGTCAGACCATTATTGACCCGACTCACCCGTTTAACGGCTCTACTAATGATCAACTTCAGATCGGAGAGAAGCGCGTGATCAAGCACAGCATGTCCTGCCACATTGCTGTTAATGATTAGATTGAGTACTTGTCTTCTCCATATTCTCACCGTCGCTGGAGGCGGGCACCGCGGCGGAAACTTCCCAAAACCTCCAACCAAGTACCAACAAGAATAGCTGATTGAAAATAAGTACCAACAAAGAATCATTCCCATCAAGTACGAGCCAACCACCCTCCTCGATTTCGACAGATAGCGGAGGTTGAGGCTCCTCTTAAGTAATGTCGAGCGACGCTTCCTTTGTCTCGATCGTCTTCGCAGCGTTCCTTCCTCCTGCCGCCCCACGGAATGATCGTGCTCGACAAGTCGCGGACGAGGGACAAAAACTTGCGATCTTTTCTTTATCCTAGACGTCCAAAAATGCGGTTGGAGATGATAGTCACTGGGTTTCGATTATAATCGAACTTCTCTACGTCTTTTTCTCTTACTTTTCCCCTTTGAAGTTATC
The DNA here is from genome assembly GCA_007663325.1 of Eucalyptus pauciflora. Lineage (NCBI taxonomy): Eukaryota > Viridiplantae > Streptophyta > Magnoliopsida > Myrtales > Myrtaceae > Eucalyptus > Eucalyptus pauciflora. The sequence goes on along the minus strand of VMYD01000292.1, from coordinate 49,142 downwards.
TAGAATTGGGCGAGTTGGGTCGGGGGAGGTTCGATTTCATCCTAGAGTACTAACATATTACTCTCCGACATAATGGACCTAAGGATTGCTCTAAATACACACAAATGATATCGGTGGGCTCCGTTTCATCTTGCGAAAAAAATGAGTGATATGGAAAACACTTTCCTAAAATGATCGTTATTATTGCTCGAAATAATTAATGAATAGAAAATTCATTTTTGATGATGATTTATGTCTAAACTCTTTATAAACGATGAAAATATTTCGAGTTTCATTCATTTTTGTAAATGATACGAACAATTATTTTAAGGAAAATGAATTTTAAACTATTTATTTTTCTCAAAACAAATGGAATCTAACTTTAAGGGCTAATATTTTTTTTTTTTCCATGTGGGACTTTAACTCAAATCATTCTCTATTTTCCTGGTGTTCTCCTTTATCCGCATGCTGTGCTTCCAAACTTTCAAACGATTCAACTCCTGATCAATCCCATCTGGTCACGCTTGTCCCTTTAGATTGAACATAATCGTAGCCTCGTGTCAGAGGACATCAAAAATAACTCTAGCAAAGTTTTCTTTGTTGTGACTCGATTGTCAATAAAACTTTATTGATCAACAATTCACTGTTGAGTCTTAAACAAGCTCAATGATCCCTCTGGCTTATTTTTGTTTCCTTAATTTATGTCTAAATATCTTACGTCGCTCATTTATGGGGGCTGTTTGGTTCAGCATTTGGGGTTATACTTGGGGGAATGCTGGCATTCCAAATGCTGGCATTCCAAATGCTGTGGAATACTAAAAATGGGGTTTAATGAATTTTTTTTCTTCCAATATTACCCTCACTATAATTGAGTTTTCCTGTTTTACCCTAAAAAACAACTGTTCATCGTCTTCCTTGTTTTTTCAAGACCGAAGCTCAGCCGCCGGAGCTCAACCGGCCGGAGCTGGTCACCCACGCATCGCCGTCGCCACACACCGCCGTCGCCACGCACCACCGTCGCGTGGGTCGCAGCCTCAGGCGGCGTCGCTGTGAACCGACGCTCTGGTGGCCGTAGTCGAGCGGTGACCGGCGCGTCTTACATGAAACTGGTGCAAGCCGCAGAGGACCGAGGGCGCGCGACCCACAGGACGACGATGCGTGGGTCGCGCGACCCAGGCGACACCGCCTGAGACCGCGACTCGCGCGACGGCGGTGCGTGGGTCACGCGACCCGCCGCCTCCCCACCACCACTGCCACCAGCTACCTCCGCCACCACAGCCACCAGCCACCTCCGCCACCACAGCCACCAGCCGCCTCCCCCACCAGCTTCGATTGCCTCCCACTCGTTCCCCTCCTCTGCATCAACATCTCCTCCTCCTTTTTCCTTTTCTTTTTTTACCTCAAAGCTAATTTGCCAAATGCTGCACCAAAATAAAAGTTCCCAAACACTTCAGCATTCACCAAATGCCCATTCTTCTAAAGATACTTGGGGAAATGCAAATGCATTTCCCCAAAGTTGAACCAAACGGGCCCGAAGTCTTTTTAGGTTTTGTAATCGCTTATGGATTTATGTTTTTGAATTTAATTTTTAAGAACGTTTTATAGTTATGACTATAATAGCGTTTCTAGCCTTCCTTCTAGATTGATTTTGATATTTTCATACAACAAGTTCTGTCTAACAAGGTTCAAAGTCTATACTTGACAATTCAAAATAGGTGACCTCCGCATGAAAACTCAACCGTCCCATCTTTTCCCATTTTTTCCGCCACGTAAATATTGCTGAACTTTATTTAAAGTCAGTCAAAACCTCAAAAGCCATCGAAAGATGAGTTTCGTGCGCTCTATTTTTTCAAAAGTTTGGCTGTATTTGATGCGACTTCCGTTCATACTATGGCATTTAAGATTTGGATTTTATAAATACCTAAAAACATTTCAAAGTGCATATATATTGCCAAGCGAAATTATTTGAACATTTTTATAATTTTTAAAAAATATATATTAATTAATGTCCGACTAAAAATCGCAAACACCCTTTTTTTTTAAGCGAAAATAGGCAATCACAATCTACTGGGTTTCAAAACCCAACCCAAAAATTACTTTAGCCCAGAAGTTGACTCCAAGGGCTATTGTATGTAGGGGTGAGCATGATCCGGGTTGGGCTGGTCCACCCCCTAACCCTAGGATCAACCCGCACAGTATTGATTCTCAATTTTTGGGACCGAGGACTGACCTATTGAGCTTGGGACCAAGGGCCGGACCGACCCAATGGGTTCAGTCCGGTTCCAGGGTCAACTCGGGACCAACTGATAATTTTTTATTTCATTTTTTGTACTTATTAAAAAAGTGATTGAGGACCGAACTGACCCAATGGGTTCGGTTTGGTTTCAAGGTCAACCCAAGACTAACCAATAATTTTTTATTTCATTTTTTGTATTCTTTGAAAGGGCAAGAGAGGACCGTACTGACCAAATGGGTTCGATGATGAGTAAGGTCGGCTAAGAAAAGCAAGCGGTGAGAGTCAAGTGGGGTGAGCGTCGAACAGAATGAGCATTGAATGTCGAGCATGGAGAAACAAGCCAAGCGAGCATTGAGTGGCAAGCGGCACTAGTGACCCAAAGTGAGCGAGGCGAGTGTTGAGTGGCGAGCGGAGAAATTATTTTTTTCGATTTTAGCAAATTGAAGATTAAGATGACAAATAAGACAGAAAAGAAAGAATACTAGAAGAGGATGCCATAAGGTGCCTTTTTGGACACCATGAAGACTCCTCACAAAAACATTTTTCTTATTTATAAATTATGACTATTGACATCGTAAAAAACATTAAAAACCTAAGTTATTAAAAAAAATATAAAATTACTTGAACTCTTCACTAAAGAGTTGTTTAATGTTGTTGATGCAGTTTATTTTAAAGTTTTCTTTATATAAAAAAATTATAAATAATATATTAAATATATATAGTCAGGGTTGGTTCGGGTTGGATCGACCCAAAACTCTCAAGACGAAAGACCGACTTGCACAGTGCTGGTCCAAGAATTCTAGGACCAATGACCAACCTAGTCTCCCTGGGAACCGGACTAGGACAGGCAGGGTTGGACCGGTCCAGGGTCAGTCCATGGTCAACCCTGGACCGATGCTCACCCCTAATGCTGATGGTGCCTATAGGGCCCACGAGCCCATTATTGGACGAATAGGGTGGGGAATATGATAAGTGACTAATAAATAATCGTGTGAATGATAACGTTTTTATTTTTAGAAATAATTTTTATTAAAAATAATTTTTTTTTGAAACAGTTTCTAAGCAAAAAAATATGTTTGATGACTGCACAAAATTTCTAATTTTGAAATAATAATGTTTGATATAACCCAAAATATTTTTCTTACTAGAAATTTCTTTTAATTTATTAATAATTTTATTACATTTTTTTCTTCTTTTTCCTTTAGTCGGCGAGGTCGCCAGCTTTGGGAGAGCCTTGTTGGTCACCGCGAAGTTGGGGTTGCCTGGCGAGGCCAGCCACGGTGAGGGTTGGGGCGACCTTGCCAAGGGCTGGCGAGGCTTCAGCGAGGTGATCAGCCATCATCGTGACAAAGCTTTAGAATAAACAAATACCAACCTCGCACGACATCAGTTTTTCTAATTTCTAATGCAATGTCTCTTTCGCGGAATAGGACAGTTACGAACGCAGAGCAGGGAGTCATTGAAAAGAAGATAATTATTGTCGACCGTATGAAGAGGGAAAAACACGAGCTGACCCACCCGCTGCATGTATCAGGCCAAGACCAGGCAACTTCTGAGAAATTTGGTCCGATTATGTCAGAGCCATGAAAAGTCAGAAATATCGACAAAGGCCTGTTAGGTTATCATCCGTGACTCACGAGGACGAAATTTCGTGACGGCCTCCCCCTTTTCTTTTCTGTTTTGCCCTCTTGATCATTATTATGTCCATTTTCACTTTTCAGATATTTTAGTATGGACGCCACTAGCTGCCTGACTGTTCCCTGCAGGACGACGGTAGGACGGTGAAAGGCTAGCCACAAGATATTTTGCAGGAGATCGGTATACCTACTCAGCCGGCTTCAATTTTCCAGTTTTAATTTTGACTCAAGGTTTTTCTTCCCTTTCCCTATGTTTCCTTATTATAATCTCAAATTGAAAGACCAAAAATCATGAGAGGATCCACATAATTAATTTTCTTGAATATAAATAAAGAAAAATTAAATTTGATACCAAAATATAAATAATTACAGGATCACTTACTAAAAAAATGTTAATGTCATTACATGAATTTATTAAATTTAAAAGATGAAAAAACACTTGAAACGTTGATTTTACAACTAATAATGAAATCATTGTGTAATGAAATGGCTTCTAATTCCTTTTACTCAAATTAAATTGCTCTAGAAGGGCTTTCTGATGACCTAAAATTAAGATCACTGATATCAATTATACATAAAATGAATGAAGTAAAGACAAATCAAGATAAGAATAATGAATTAGAAGAGAAAAAAATTTACTCCACTAATTCAAATCTCGTAGATGAAGATGTGCAAGGGCCTAAAACATTACAAAATCAATCTTAAGATTACATGATTCAAAGCTAAATTTAAAAAAAAAAAAAACAATTCTTGATCGATTTTCTTTGGCTAGAGAATAATGTAAACTATTTTAAAAGTTGCAATTGGGTTCTTCATATATTTCTTATTATTTGAATATTATCACTTTGATTTGTTTCTTTAAATAAGACAAGAAAATCATTTTTATATGAAAAATGCATTTTCATATAATAAAAACAAAAAACCTGTTAACCAAGTCTCCCATCTTGAAGATAGAAAACGCTTGGCTGATGTTTGAACGCCTTTTTTCTTGTCTGATGGACCATTTTCCGATAATATAATGAATACTCACTACATAAAAGCATTTCAAGATGGAAGTAAATTGGAGGATAGCTGAAAATTTCTGTGTCGTCGTGCCACGAACCTATAAAATAGGCGACATATCTATGAACACTTTTTCACGTTGGTTCGTAGTGATACTAATTCCATTATCTATCAATTTTTTTATGAAATAATTATTCCTTTGCTTCAAACTCCCTTGACGTGTCTTCCCTCGAAATCAAGAATAAGTATGCCTTGAATGGGGCCAAGGAATAGATATTCTATGCAGAGTGTATATAGCTTTATTTCCAGAAATGACATCACATTTGTATATTAAATTAAATTTAAAATTAATTAATATAATGAAGATAAGAATTTTATTATGTTAAATTTGAATTGTCAATTGTTATCGATCATTATTGACCAATACTTTAAAGTATAAAATTATAATCTGTAATTAGACTATGATTTACGGTAAATAAAATGTATAATACAAGATGAAGTATACATCAATAATTATATCATTATATATTTATCTAATTAATAAAGTATAATATATTACAAAAATGATTTTAATCTAAATAATTTATTTATAATTAAACGGCAGTTCATCTTGAATTTATAATTAAATCATGATCGTAGCATACTTGGTTTTCCCAACTTATTTATTTGGAAAAATAATGTGTCACTTTATATCAATTAGTTCTTAAGATTAAATTGGCTTACAGAGCGTTAATATCTTCCAGATTTAACTACGATATGATTACGAATTTTTCTATTTGTTAATTATGACATCACAACATATTTGAAATTACATTTTTAACTAAGAAACTTAATATACCGTGAATTTTTTTTGAGTAAATAATAAAATTATATATCACAATTTGCGATAACTAGAAATAAAAATGCCGTAACTTATATTCTTAAATTATAATATCTTATGATTGATGATTTACTAATAATAAGAAAATAAAAAGGAGCAATGCATTAATTACAACAACAAATTAAACCATCAAGGAGTCATGTTTTTTTTTTTTGGTCAGTCCTACTCTATTCCTATTCTACACCCACTCTCAGACTTTTGCCCCGCCTCTTGCAGGGCGTGGGAGTCGAAACCCACTCTTGAAACTTACGCGTCCCCACCCCACCCCCCCTGAGAAAGTGGGGATTTGAACCCCTCACCTCCCCCTTCCATGTTGGAAGGGTGGCCACTAGGGCGAATCCCAGTGGTTATCAAGGAGTCATGTTGAGCATTTCGTTATTGTTCCTAAGTTATCCCTCCTGCAATTCGGGCAAAATGAAACCAAGACGTGGGCGTCGAATAGGTAGGTGTTTTTTATGACTATATATCATCTTGCAAACCAAAACAGAGAATATTGCTGCTCTTACCCCATTCTGTTTCCCGAAGTAGATAACACATTTTAACTTCTTGGACCGTAGGAAATAGGACACATTACCTTTCATGGGTGCTCTAACTTTGGATTATAAGAATCAAAGGAAATGATTGTTATAGATGAAACCAAATATTTTTTAGGGGCTTTTTTTATTTTATTTTATTTTATCTTTTCTATCAAATTTGCTTTTAGGTTAAAATTGATATCTTTATATTAGTGATGGCAATACGCTGGCCGTCAAGACGCTGAAAAAGAAAAATAGAGAGACAAGAAAAAGAAGAAGAAAAAAGTGAGTTTTTTTTTTCTTTATGAGAGTTCTCAATCTCTTTGTGCCTTGATTTTGAGAGAAGATCATTGTTGTATTCCAACTTTTTCCGAAGTCTAGTGGATTCGCAGAGTGCCTCTGCACGGAGACGTAGCCCAAGTTTGGGTGAACTTTGTTAACAAATTTTCTGGCGTATTCTTCTGATTATGTTATTTTATTATTATATTCTGCCTGGTGACTTGTTTGCGAGCGTTATTTTTTTGAAATCGACATGCGATTTCGCAACAACTGGTATCAGAGTCTGGGCTAGCTAATCGAGAACATCGAGGGTTTTTCGGTGACATTCGATTAAAAGCAAATGGGATGGCATAAGATAAAATCAGAATCGATAAGTTTGATGGGCAGGATTTCGGATGGTGGAAACTACAAATCGAGGATTATCTTTATCAAAAAGATCTCTATGCACCACTTGAAGGTTGGAAACCCGAGATGGTGGAAGTGGATCCGACAGCAGAAATCGGATGGAAAATTCTTGATCGAAAGGCATTTGGTGCGATTCATCTAGGATTGACGAAAAAGATAGGGTACCACATCGCGAAAGCAAAAACTGCAAAAGAAGCCATAGAGTTTCTAACGAATATTTATGAGAAGCCGTCTACATCAAATCAAGTATTTTTGCCAAAGAAACTGGTTAATATGAAGTTATTTGATAGAGGTTCTATAGCAGAGCATATTAATAGTTTCACGCAGGTCACGGGTTAATTGAAATCCATAGACATAAATTTAGATATGAAACTTCAAGCTTTATTATTTTTATGTTCTTTTCCAAAAAGCTATAATACCGCAGTGCAGGGAATTTCGAGCACCGTGAAGGATGATTTAACTCTTGATGATGCTGTGAGTAGTATCATGGATGAAGAGATGCGAAGGAAAGTCTCAGGTGGAGATAATTTTTCTACATCTACATCTTCAACGGCACTCACAATGGAGAACTGTGGAAGAAGTAAAAGTAGAGGAAAATTCAACAGGCGTGGCGGATCATAATCAGAGACAGGTTGCAAAAGATGAGTGTTGGTTTTGTCACAAAGTCGGACACCAGAGGTTTCAGTGTGAAGCCTACAAAAAGAAGTAGCAAGATGAGAATAAAAGAGCTAATGTGGTTAGTGATAAATCTTTGCTAGATAACTTGTGTTTGTCTGCAGGGTTTGATTTGATAACATATAAATGGTTTATTGATTCTGGTGCTTCTTTTCATTGCACCTCGCAAAGAGACATATTTGATGATTATGCTAGCGGAGATTTTGGACAAGTGGTTGTGGGAAACGGCCGCATGTGTCCCATTGTTGGGAAAGGAACTGTGATTGTGAACATCTCAAGTGGAGGACGTCTAGTTTTGCGTGAAACTAAGCATATTCCGGAATTAAAGAAAAATCTGATTTCAACCAGTAAACTTGACCAAGAAGGTTTGGTAACAACCTTTGGATGCGGAGAGTGGAATATAACCTCAAGGGCAAGAGTAGTAGCAAAGGGAAAGCGTACAGGTACAATTTACATTCTCAAAGGAGACAATATTAATGATATGGTTGCAACTACAATGGCTACAGATAATTTGTCTACTCTTTGGCATTATCGTTTGAGAGATCTTGGTGAAAAATGTGTAAGGTAGTTACACTCGAGGAAATTACTTCCAGGTTTGCAAAAAGTTGAGTTAGATTTTTGTGAGAGTTGCATTTATGGAAAATAGAAGGTTGTTAGTTTTCAATTGAATGTGCGACAAAATAAAGGCTAGAAGCTAGAGTTGGTTCATACTGATGTATGGGGACCTACTCAGGAACTCTCTAATGGTGGTAAGAGATATTTTGTCACATTCATTGATGATGCAACAAGGAAGACTTGGGTCTATACTCTTAGAGAAAAATCATAAGTATTCGAGATGTTCAGAATGTGGAAGACCATGGTAGAAAAAGAGACAGGTTATCAGATTAAGCTCCGAAATCTGATAATGGTGGTGAATACACGAGTAAGGAATTTGCAGAATATTTGAGTTGAGAAGGCATACGCGGGTTAAAGACTGTTTCTAGAACTCCTTAAGAGAACGGTGTAGCTGAAAGGATGAACATGACTATTCTAGAACGTGCGAGATGCATGAGGCTACACGTGGGTCTCCCGCTACACTTATGGGTTGCCATAGTTGATGTAGCTGTTTATCTTATCAACAGAAGTCCATCTAGTGCGCTGGATGGAGAAATACCACAAGAGCAGTGGTCAGGTAAAAAGATTAATTATTCACATCTAAAGGTGTTTGGTTATATTGCATATGCTTTAATTGACAGGGAGGATAGGAAAAAACTTGATGCTAAGTCCCAGAAGTGCGTCTTTATCGGATACAGTGACGACGAGTATGGCTATAGGCTTTGGGATTATGAGAATAACAAAGTCATCCGCATTCGAAATATGGTATTCCATGAAGAAAAGATGTACAAGGATCGTTAGACAGAGCATGAGAATGTAGTACAACAAGAATATGTTGAATTAGACACAATGCCCGTGAATATGTTTCCAGTAGATCAAAGTGCACTTGAAAAGAGGTTCAAGATGAGCCTATTATCAGTGAGGAGGTAGTTCAAGAGGAACACAGTGATTCGGAGCAAACTAACAACCCTGAAGTACCTGTATTAATGAGGTCTACACGTGTGAGAAAGCCAAAGGTAATTTTTGATCCATAAGTTAATACTATTCCGAGCCATGTCTTATATACATATTCGGGGGAACTGGAGACTTACGATGAGGCAAAGGTAGACACGTCTCACTTGTAGTGGGAGTGTGCTATGAAAGGCGAGATGAGCTCGTTACTTCAAAACAAAACTTGAGAGTTGACCGAGTTGCCCACAGGTAAAAAAACTTTATTAAACAAATGGGTGTACAGGATTAAAAATGAAGCAAATGGTAGTATTAGATACAAGGTGAGACTTGTAATCAAGGGTTTTTCTCAAAAAGAAGGGATCGACTACTCCGAGATATTTTCACCTGTAGTGAAAATGACATCGATTAGAGTTTTGCTGAGTATAGTTGCAGTGGAGGATCTTCATCTTGAGCAGTTAGACATAAAAACAACGTTTTTACACGGTAACTTAAATGAAGAACTATACATGGCACAACCTAAGGGTTTTGAAGTCAAAGGTAAGGAGCACATGGTATGTCGCTTAAAGAAAAGCTTGTATGGCTTGAAACAAGCACCGCGGTAATGGTACCTAAAATTTAATGGTTTCATGAAAGAAAAATGATTTGCACACTGTGAGTCTAATTACTGTGTTTATTTTTGCAAGTATGATGATGATGACATTGTGTATCTCTCTTTATATGTGGATGACATGCTGGTGGCTAGTTCTAATATGAAGAGAATTGTAGAAGTGAAGAAGATGTTATCATCACAGTTTGCTATGAAAGACTTGGGAGAGGCCAAGAATATTTTAGGCATGAAAATCATCAGGGACAGGAAAAATAAAAAATTATGGTTGTCATTGGAAAACTATGTGAACAAGGTGTTAAAGAGATTTAACATGGACAAGGTAAAACCGGTTGCAACTCCTCTAGCGAATCACTTCAAACTTTCCAAGGATATGTGTCTGAGCACTTAGGCTTTGAAAGATAAGATGGCGGTAGTTCCATATGCATCGGCAGTGGGGAGTTTGATGTATGCCATGGTGAGCACGAGACCAAACATTGCACAGGCAGTGGGAGTTGTGAGTCGATGTATGCAGATCCAGGCAGAGAGCATTGGAATGCAGTAAAATAGATATTGAGATATCTAGTGGGTACTTCCAATTACTCACTTTGTTATGGTAGTACATCTCTAGAGTTGCAGTGTTATGTAGATGCAGATCATTCGGGTGATCGGGATAGTGGTAAGAGTACCACTGGATATGTCTTTACAGTTGTAGGTACTTGGGTATCTCAACTACAAAAAGTAATGGCTTTATCGACGACATAGGTAGAATACATGGCGACCACAAAAGCCTCCAAGGAAATCATGTGGTTACAAGATTATATGGAGGAGTTACATCGAAAAAAGCCAGTTAGTATACTGTGGAGTGATAGTCAAAGTGTAGTGCACTTAGCAAAGAATGCAACTTATCACTCAAGGACTAGACATATTAAGAAGCGTTATCACTTTATCAGATCAGCATTGAAAGATAATGAGTTAAAGCTACAGAAGATTGATGGCTCGAAAAATCCAGGTGACATGTTGACCAAGGTAGTAGACAGAGAGAAGCATATTTTCTGTACTACTACCATTGGTATTACTCTATGTTGATTGATGAGGAGTATTGCAGAGGTACAAGTTTTTCAACTACTATTTTTTGAAGAAGATGGATGCAAAGTTGCTTGGTGCTTGAGTATATTTGTCTTCAAGTGGGAGATTGTTATAAATGAAGTCAAATATTTTTTAGGGGTTTTTTTGTCTTTTCTATCTACTTTTAGGTTAAAAGTGATATATTTATATTAGTGATGGCAAGACGCTAGTCGTCAAGACACTGAAAAAGAAAAATAGAGAGACAAGAAAAAAAGAGAAGAAAAAAGTGAGTTTTATTTTTTTTTATTTTATTTTTATTTTTATTTTTATGAGGGTTCACAATCTCTTTGTACCTTAATCTTGAGAGAAGATCATCGTTGTATTCCAACTTTTTCCGAAGTCTAGTGGATTTATAGAATGCCTCTACGCGGAGACGTAGCCCAAGTTTGGGTGAACTTCGTTAACAAATTTTCTAGCGTATTATTCTTCTGTTATTTTATTATTATATTCTAGCTAGTGAATTGTTTGTGAGTGTTATTTTTCTGGAATTGACGTGCGATTTCGTAACAAGGACAAAGCATGCGAAAATCATTAGACTCTTTCGAGGATTTTTCACGGGTCAATTTGGGGTCAATGCGAGAGTCCACCAATGTAGTAATAATGAAATCGATCCATAATTAAAAAAGGAGTTGCGGACATCTGGAGTGCCAAACTTGACATGGAGAGACACTTAAGTGCCAAAAGTTAGGAAAGTAACATTTAAGTGCCAAAATCGGAGCAAAATGGATCACTTAAGTGCCAATCTGGCCAAAATGCTGACGTGGCATTTTCCAGCGAGGTAAGTGCAAAACGACGTCGTTTTGCATTCTGATGTGGCCAAAAAATGCAAAAACAACGTCATTTTGCCTCTAACGTGGTAAAACTTTAATATAAAATTAACTAAATTAAATTTAAAATTAAATTTATTTAAAACATTTAAAAATACAAATTCAAATATTTTAAAAATAAATAATAGTAATAATAATAATAATAATACTTTTTTTTTAAAGGAGTGGAGGGAGACGGCTGAGCCCTCGGTGCCCGCTGCCTCCCTGCCGCCGCCATTGGGAAGGGCCGGAGACGGCGGGGAGGTGGCGAGGGCCCGCGAGCCCTCGCCGCCGGTTGATCGGGGGCTGACGACCCTGACCGACCCTCGCCCCTCCATCGCCGGCCCTTCTCGGCGACGGCGAGAAGGCGGGGAGGTCCCATGAGCCCTCACCGCTAGTCGGCCGAGGGTCGGCAACCCATGCCGACCCTCCCCCCATCGTCGCCGACCTTTCCCGGCGACGGTGGAGAGGCGGCAGCAGCGAGGGCTCAGCCCTCAGCCGCTACCTCCTCTCCCCACCTTTAAAAAAAAAATTATATTTATTTTATAATAATAATAATAATAATAATAATAATAATAATTTATTTTATATAATTAAATTAAATTAATTTTTATATTAACATTTGAATCCGCTTAAAAACGATGTCGTTTTTGACTTTGTTTGTTGAGTCAGCATTTCGGTGAGCCACGTAGACGAAAAATATAATAAAAAATTGCCACGTTGGATTTCCGGTGGGGTTCGCTAGAGATGGCACTTAAATGTCCCACTTTTTTTGAAAAGTGGCACTTAAGTGACACTTTTCTAACTTTTGGCATTTAACCATGCCAAATTTTGGCACTTGGGCTGTATTTTACCCATTAAAAAAAATCGAAATTTTGTTAACAAATGCCTCTGGGCATTTCTTAAGTGTATCTTATCTGAGTTAAATTTTCAAGGTACTGATAATTTAAAACGCAGCAACCAAGGCATTAAAATACTGTAAATTAAGAAATTGCGAATTCTCCTTTAGTTGTTCGTCGACAAATGCTCTTTTCGCTAAAGTGGTTCAGCTGGTATTTCCGAAGCAACTACCATCTAGGCCGATACATTGTTGGTGAAGTCATAAAGATTATTCTCTGAGTGTATGTGTCGAATCTTCAAGAACAAAATCAAATTTCCAGCCAATTGCGGACTTCGTAAAAGAGTGAAGAGAAATTCTTGGACACCCAAATTTTTTTCCTCCTTTATCGGCTTTCTGGGTCAACGGGTAGAGCATGCCGCCGGAAGAAAGGCATTCCTACTGGCAATTGACGAGGAAGAAAGCGCTACTTTTGGAGACTTGCGATTTTTAGAGTCCCTCAAAACTAAAGAAAGTGCCGATTAATTCCTTTCTCTAACCTAAAAATTATGGCATAATCCCGGTGCATGCCATCATTTTGAAAAAGTTGGCGAAATGAGTTTTGGGCCCATATTTTAACTCATATTTAATGGGTTTGGTGATACATAAGTTGCTTAAAATTTTAAAAATTGCTCATAATGAGTCTAATAGAACAAAGTCTAATTAATGATGGGTTTTAATGGGTCTAGAAAAAAAACCACTTTCAAGTGTCATCCAAGCCTTGGGGGATGTATCAGCGGCTTTAGAAGAGTAAGGCAGGTGTGGGCTGTGGCCCTACCATATCGAAGATGCCATGGCCGTGATGAGAGTTGATCGTTGATCCCATTCTAGTCTATGAATTTTTTGAGGGGATAATTAGGCTGTGTAAATCAATGCAAAATATCGGAAAGTGATTTAATTGACTTGGGTCAATAAAGCATACATTCAGAGTATGTGTCATCATAACCCATGCATACTTTCTAATTCTTTATAAGCTTTTTCAGGTTTTAGTTTTTTCTTTAAATTATTTTATTTACTAACATCATTTCATTTTGTTTACCTTTTTTTATTTGACATGTTATTTTATCCAAATAACATATTCACATAAAAAATCGTGTATACCATCTAATTTGCATATATAGAATAATAAACCAAAAACATCATATCATATATCGATCTTTAGAAGAGCAAAGCCAACATGTGCAAAGCCAATGTGGAACTTTTCTTTGTGGAGATGAGAGGAAATGAATATATAGCATGAAACAAGCATCCCGCCAATGGTACTTAAGGTTCCATGATGTCTCTTCATTTGGTTTTGTAGAGAATGTCATGGATCAATGTATATGGTTTGACAACTGGTACCCTAGGGGCCCCTTGAACTTAATTTTTTCGAACTCATTCATATACAGTTCAGGGCTTTCTAGGCAAGCAACAGTGGCTGATCTCTTCTCTGATGTTGGGCAACCTCTCAAATTGGTGCTTGAGTCTTGGGATCATCCCTTCCTGAGTCTCTCTCAGAATTCGGATTGTTTTGGCTGGAGGGAGAATTCGTTAGGACGCTTCATTGTTGCGATGGCTTGGGAGACCTTCAAGCAGAATAGGACTCAGGTCTTTTGGCATACGTTCGTTTGGAACAACGAAATTACACCACGATATCAAGTAAACATTTGGCTTATAGCTAAACGCATGCTACCCACCCTGACAGTTTTATTGTCGCATGGTAGAATAGATAGTGGTGCTTGTGCCTTCTGCAATGATGTACCGGACTCTATTGACCATCTGTTTTTTGGGTGTTGTGTCACAACAGGGGTTGCCTTCTTTTGGGTAACCAAATGCAATCTGCTTTGGTGTAACAGGGCATGGGAGGATAATCTCCATTGGGCCATCACCATGCTTATGGGAAATGAGTGTTATAAGTGCATAGCCCGCTTCTCCTTTAGAGCGCTATGTCATATTATTTGGAACAACATGAACAATATTCTCTTTCGAGAACAAGCTTTTTCTATCCCGGCTATGAAGAATCATCTCTTTAAAGTGGTCATAGATAAGGCGATTGTTAGGAATGTTGAAGATAACATCAAGAATAGAAGGGTGCAGCGGAGATGAGGCATTGACCCGATCATTTTTTCCGGGGAGTGTTAATTTCTCCCCATTTCAGCTGGTGCGGCTTGATTAAGGCAGTTGGTGCAGTTGGTGCAGGTGCAACTAATGCAGCAATTCTCACTAAATCCGGAGAATGGTTCCTTCCCTAATTGAAGGCGTTTTGTTTCTGTTTACCGGTTGTTCATGCCATGCTTTCCTTTCTTAGTTGGTAGTGGGTTGCCATGTTTGTGGCTTTTCTGGCATCCCTCCACTATTGTTTTGAGTGGTTGACATCTATTGTTTTGAGTGTGGATTCTGATATTGTGTTCTTTTTTTTTTTCTCTTTGTTCACTCGATCCTTTTCAATATATTAATTACCTTTCACCAAAAAAAAAAAAAGGATCAATGTATATACCAGAAGGTTAGTGGGAGCAAAATTTGTTTCCTTGTGCTATATGTAGATGATATTCTACTTGCAACCAATGATAATGGGTTACTACATGAGGTGAAACAATTTTTCTCTAAGAGTTTTGATATGAAGGATATAGGTGAGGTATCTCATGTCATCGGCATTAAGATCCATAGAGATAGACATCGAGGAATTTTAGGACTATCTCAAGAAACCCATATCAATAAGGTTCTAGAGAGATTTCGGAGTAAAAATTGTTCACCAAGTATAGCACACATTGTGAAGGATGACATGTTCAATTTGAATCAATGTCTGAATAATGATCTAGAAATGGAACAAATAAATAACATTTCATATGCTTCTACTGGCGGAAGCTTGATGTGTACTCAGGTTTGCACTCGACTTGACATTGTTTTTGCTGTGGAAATGTTGGGAAGATATCAGAGTAATCCAGGTATGGATCACTGGAGAGCTGTAAAGAAAATGATGAGATACCTTCAAGATACCAAATGCTACATGCTTATGTATAGACGAACTGACAACCTGGAAATAATCGGTTATTCGAATGCGGACTTCGCGGGCTGCGTTGATTCACGAAAATCAATTCCTGGATACATTTTTATGTTAGCTAACGGAGCCATGTCATGGAGAAGTGCGAAGCAGACTTTGACTGCTACTTTCACTATAGAGGCCGAGTTCGTTTCTTATTTTGAGGCTACTTCGCATGGTATATGTTGAAGAGTTTCATTACTGGGCTTAGAATTGTTGATTCTATTTCTAGGCCATTAAGAATATATTATGACAATTCAGCTGCGGTTTTTATGGCTAAAAATGCCAAAAGTGGCAGTCGAAGTAAGTATATCGACATCAAGTATTTAACCATAAGGGAACTTGTTAAGGAGAATAAAGTGGCCATAAAACACGTTAGCACCCAATTGATGATAAATGATCCTTTAACTAAAAGCATGCCACCGGTGAAGTATAAGGATCATGTAACTAGTATGGGAATAGGTTCCATTATGTGATTTGTTGTCATATAGACGATTTTTGTTGTATGAAACTTTTATTCTATCGTAATGTTGAATCTCAATTTTGGTATACACATTTTGTTGTTTATGAGAATAACATTTATCCTTGGTCTTGGAATAAACATAGGGTTTATTAATTAAGATATGTTGTCACATATAGGCTGACATTAAAGAAATAAGATGCATTATGATACATGATAGATATTACTCACTCTTAGAGGACATGTCGTCATGATCCATGTGTTTTGTTTCCTTTCTTGAAACATAAAGTTTTTCGTGGAATTAGTTGGATAATCCGTATGATAAAAATGATGGGATCAAGTGGGAGAATGTTATTTATTTTTTGTGATCCCACATTTTTAGACCCACATTTTCTCTTTTAAAGTGGCGGTTATTCAACATGTAGTTTTTCTACATTTCGTACATTTTCGTGACAACCACCCATTTAGTAACCGTCTTGATGGGAGACGGTGTATAAAATGAATGATCGTTTATTTCTAACGGGGTGATCACAAAGTCTAACACAAACCCTCTCTTTAGAATACACTATTAGTATATGTGAGGGAATTTGGTTAGTAGTGTGTGTCCAATATTTCTCTGAATTTTCAGGATTTTCTGACGAACGTGAATACAAACAATGGTTGGAGGTTTGTCTATAATCGATTATGGTTTCCGCATTTCATTTTTATGTTTTACACACCTTAGCTAACCATACGCAAACATGCAAAGCAGTAGAGAACGTGAAAGCAGAAGCTGGGTTTAACTAACCCTAGAGAAAAAAAAGGTGAAAAAAAAAGAAAAGGAAAACCCAGAAATCCGATCGGACCTGAATTTTCAATGAGGGTCTAATGTGTTTTAGGTCAGTTCAGATCGAATCATAATGTGTCTCTTATGATTCGGGTCGGGTTGAGTTACCCGACCCGACCCGACCCAATGACACTCCTAATATCGCTGCTACTTGATGTGACGGTTACAGGGGATTCTCCGTTTGATTTCACAGGATTGCTAGTTTGTTCTAAAAATGAAGCCAAACATGGATCGGTCCAGTGGGGAAGACCGGTTCTAGCCCCCAATTCCTTGCACCCCGCAGCCGCCTAGAGTTGAAAAACCGCGTGATGCAAAAAGAACAAGTCAGAAGAGACTAATATGACAAAATTATGTGATATTCCTATCTTTAATCTGATAACTAAGTTTAGACACTCTTTTTAGGTAGCAACAGTAATTCTCTCATCACTTCATCAATTCGAAGGAAGAAAGTCTACTTACCACTGTGGAAGCGAATGGAAGCATTGTTTCCGGGGGCATGTTCGTACACAACGCTGCAATTACGAGAACGAAAGTCAAGGACGTCAAGGACTTCATCTGAGAGAACCGATGCATCAGCACATTGATAGGTTGATGTGGGGTGCAAAACGGTATCTCACTCTCCCATATGATACAGTGTCTTATGATTGATAGTTAAATGTCTTGAGATATGGAGCATGCGACCTTCTGTCCAGTTTCTGATGGATAAGTAATTCGCAACTTAACAATACTGTTGACCGTGGTCTGGCTACACTCGATATTTGCAAGATGATCTCTGGGTTTATGATTTTCGTTGTCATTTGGTCACATGACAAAATATGACTAATGGGAAACAGTAGCTAAAACATGGAGTGAGCAACCAAGTTCCGCTATCCGAATATGAAAAAGAAGCATGATTATCTGCACAATCTTATGAAGAGTCTCTAAGTTTTGGCTAAGCCTACCGTAGAGAACAGCTCCAATGAAAGCATCGCCAGCGCCAGTTGTGTCGACTAGTTTTGATGGTGATATCCTTTCGGCAGTACACACGAATAATCTACCAGTCAATGTCCCGATTCCGTTTGCTTTCAATTTCACCACTTTCTGACAGGGAAACAAATAGTATTAATTTTTATCCCACTTTAAAAGTTGCGAACCAGACAATGTCATGCATCTCCAAGCTAAAACAATAAACAGCACGGGAACAGACTTTACGTCAAGTGCAAAACCAAATTACTGCAATAATAGCGCTGCGTGCTTCTAACACAGAAAGTACTATAAACTATCAGCACTTGCAGAGCTGCCTTTGAGCAACGACCGATATAAACCCGCGGAAATTGACAAACTATTCTCCCCCAGTTACACCTAATGAATGAAGTAATCGGACACGGCAGAAAATGGGGAAAACTTCTCTATTGATTGTACTGCAGTACTAAATTGAAACATGGCATCCATTCGGTGATGATGGAGAAAGGTGGTTTGTGCAAGGCAACTACCGCCCGAGACTACTTAGATTGTGTTTAGACATCATATGTTTATGATCCTAATTACAAGGTATATTGATGTGTGGTTTATCCGGCCTTGGGATCTCCTATCTCAATAACTAGCTTTTGGGAAGTAAGAAGAGAGCTCATAGTGTATTCTGAAATCATTTGCACTTAAGTGCTTTGGCCGAATCATGCTGCATTTCCTTGACTGGTTTGCTTATAAGCATAGAGGATTGACATGGACAATGGCTAGAGGAAAAGTTATAACCAGCATTTTCAAGAGTATAGTTAACAAGATTTTACATTTAAATATGCAATTGGTTGATAGGTTCAATTTCATGATCCAATTTTTTCATAAGCGACTTTCTTTGATCCCAAAATTATTATCAGTAGAGAGCAATTGTTGAAATTCATAGAATGCTGTTCTTGCATCTGTGACTGGCCTGAAACACAATAATAACACAACAAGCAAGCTTCTTTGACATCGACCAGAGAAACACATTACCGATGGAATGCACATTGGTATGGCGACACTATCATCTATTTCTTGCTCCAAAGATTGGAATAAGCTATCGGCATCTTCTTCTCCCACCAGAGGGTTCTCGGCTGGACATAAAGTTACAATTAGGCATCAGTTGAAGGCATTCCCGCATAAGGGGGGAAGAAAGTAGGGGCCGGAGTTCTGAACTTACCTTCTGATGATCTCTCCAGCATCAGGCATCCATGCTCCCCCAAGGTCACGATTGCGAATTTCAGTTTTGGTAATCTACGAAGCATGGATATAAGGGCACTAGGCAGAGAGGGTGCCTCTGTCCATGCCTGTTGTACAGAAAGATCATGTCCAGTTCGGACTTCATTGACAAACTGGCCAGCCAGTGAGCACATACAACGAAAGCGGACAAAAGCTCCAATACACGAGCCAAACCCTTTTATATCAGACAGTTTTAACCAAATTTAGATGTTCAACAGGTCAAGGATATAGTTAACTTATAGCAAAAGCATCAGAGGAAATAACAGAGTGATACCTGCTATGTAGAGCGACAAGTTTCTTAGCAAAAGCATTCAGTAAACTAAAATCAGAAAAGTTTTTTTAATAAACAATAATTTGTTAGGCAGATATCGGCTATTATTTCCGGGCAGACGATTAACTCCTGTATCATCTGGCCAAGAGTTCAAGAATCAATAACAGACAGGACTTCCTTATGGTTGGTTTACCTGTGGAAATTTAGTAGAACATACAACGTAATCGGATAAATCAAGAAGATCATCCAGTCCCCGTCTTTTCCTTTCTGCATCAAGGAGAATGGGTATATTTTGCTTTGCTGCCTGCATTGACAAATGAGATGTAGTCTCAGAATATGCGTGTTCAATGAGATAAGTCAATGAACTCCCACTCAGTTCTGGACGAGGGTCACCGGCCCTTGCTGAGGCCCCGGCAACCCCCCTTGGTCCTTTCCAGCTTTGCTGGGTTGGTGGCAGCCAGGCCCTGCCACCAGTTTTAATTTTCTCTTTGTTGCATTATTTTTTTTCAAAATAAAAGTTAGCTTTTTTTTTTTTTTTTTAATCTAGTTTGATTAAGAGTTTGGTTAAAAAAATATGATTTAGCACAAACCGACGTCGTTTTAGTCTTATCTTTCATTTTTTGGCAAGTTCAATGCTATGTAAAAGAGAAGGAGAATGAGTGTTATGTCGGCATTTTCCATTAACCAAGTTGGACGAAATTAATGGAAGGATTTGATTGTACCATTTCGACAAGCTTTATCTATTGCATTTTTTATAAATTTGATGACTTAATTGCACTTTGGCTATAAGTTTTAGAATTTTCAGTATGTTTATCCCAATCAAATAAAATGACCATACCTCTTGGCCAACGAGTATTGCAGAATCTGTGTTTCTTGCATCAAAGTAGACAAAATTTGCTCCTTTGAGTGCAGATTTTAAGTCCGAGGAAACGTCAGCCGGTTCCATGAGAGGGAATCCCGGTGTAAATATGCAAGTACGTGTTCTCCTGAAGGTCTCATCAAAGTTAATAGCCATATGTAAAGGCTGGACATTTTGTCAACTTCTTGTCCTTGGAAATCATATAGTACAGAGTAACACGACAGGACATTTGGCATGGTATTCCAAGACCCATTCTAACTTCTGTTTCTCTTTCAGAATTTGATCGCAATGAATTGCAGAGAGAAATCGTATCCTTGAATTCTTAAAAAAGACTGTGTTAAATGACTACGCTCTGAAGAAAAGATGAACCGAAGCGAAGCGAAGGCTACTGAAGATTGAATGAACCAGATTTAGGAAAATGAAAGAAGGATCCATTGCCTCTGAAAAAGCAATATCCACGTACTCGATATCACAAAGTGGATTCCAACACAAAAGATGCTACAGTAGAGCAGCTTAATTGCTCAAACAGGCTTACAATGCTATATGAAATTCTGGTTCGATTAAGGGTGTGTTTGTTTAGGAAATCTTCATCAATGCTTTCTAAAATCCAATTTTTTAGGTTAGGAAATTAATTTTCCTAACTTTAAGCATACTGATTTTTTTGATCGTAAATGGTTTTTTGTTGATCGATAATTTTCAGCAAATCAAACACATGAAAGTCCGAAAAACTAATTCGCAGAAAATTCTTTTACTCAAATAAACACATCCTAAGAGGAGAAGACCTCACGTTGATTGGTCGACCATAACATAGGAAAACGGCGTTTGTCCACCCTTGGCAACCTGGAAAAAAGGAAAGGTTTAAGGGAGGGAAAAAAATTTGCTCGGGGGTACAAGATGCAATGCTCTTCTAGGAAGCTACTACGCCAAAATTGGTTTCTCAGTGACATCGTTCTTTCTGCTGAAGTCTACACAGAAGCAACGGCAGATCAGAACTTGAGCAAAAACTTTAAAGCTGCTGAGAAGATTCCCCTATAGAAAAGAAATGATCTCCAAATGAGTGAAACGAGAATCTTTTGGAGAGTATGCTGGTGAAGAAACGGGCTTGAGCTAGATAATCTGCTCCAGCTTGATGCACAAGCTAATCATTTGCCAAGCATATGGAGATGATTACTTGAAGATGCTCCCTTAAATGTCAAGGTATCAGTCTAAGCTTACCACGAGAAAAGAGGTATCTACATCATCAGCCCTTAGTTCCTCCAATAGGTTCTTACCATGGATGTCATCCGCAATCTAGTGAGTTCACAAAGCATGTAGAAAATGTTTAGCTAAGAATCCAAACGTGTTCCTCTAAGGTACGAGTCAGACATTTGATTAGATGAAAATGGAAATTTTACGGAAGAATTGACTGAAATCCCAACCAGTAACCTTGGAAATAAGCCTTGCTTTCACACCTAGACGAGCCAAACACGTTAAAGCGTTCGCTGCATCTCCACCTCCTTGAATCTGACAGTAGACAGTGGATTTAAAGATTACTCCAGAAGTCTAATTGTCCCAAAAGCATCATTACTGGCATACAATTTTGTTGTGACATCAACATGAATGGGAAGTGGTTCGAATGATCAAAACTAATTGACACAATCGTAAATAAGCGAAGAAAAAGAAAATAGATTTCCTCCTGCTGATATCTTATCTCTGTTCAATTCTTGCACTTCTTTTCCAGGTTCGTCACCTTCCAACATCTATATTACGAAGCAGAATAACACGTCACATGTAACTTCTTATAGTTAAAATGTCTGATTAGGTTGGAGCCGTACTTCAAGAGCACTATTTGTACTTCATCCTGTGTGAAGAATCAAATGTATGCTCTGCATCAACTACACAAATGCTCCAGACATCTTCAGAACACTTTCACTTATGAAAAAAGATGACATCGTTATCGTAACTTTTATACGGTGCCTACTTTTATGCTAGAACATTTCCAACAATCATTTAAGTAACACAACTTTTAAAAAGCCATCATTTGAGTGACTCCGGTGACTTAAATGCGTCTAAAAAATTTTGGTGGTAAAGTGATAGTTTCTAAAGTTTTTGCACTAAATTGATTATTTATAAAACTTTTGCCTTAAAATTTTTAAAATTAGAAATTCAACAAAATAAGAAAATGAGGCAAAAAAAAAAAAAATATCACAAGGCAAATTTTTCTATCTTTGCCAATATTTTTCCTTGTTTGGTTAGACTCAAAAGCAAAATCATCAAGCAAACATTTTAAAATCACTACGATGTATTTTTTCCTTCAAAAAGAAAAAGGGAAGTAAGTGCAACTTTCTTCGCCTCTCAGTAACTTCGTATTTGTTTCTTGTTTGACCTTGCTCTGCTTTGAAATAAAACAACAGAGCTAGGAGCCCTATGCAAATATTAACTGCAAGGATCACTGCTAGGGAATGTTTGGGAACCAATTTAAAGCAAGTTCTCATTTTGTGAAAATTTGATATATTTATTGACCTTATCTGGTGCATAAGTTACGCACCTCACAATATTATAAATTTTTGTGCCAAGACGTTAGGAATCATCACTTTAATGCCAACACTCTGTGAACGACCAATTCAATGTCAAAACATTTTAAAAGCAATTATTTAAATGACTCTAATGAATCACGTTAAATTATCGCTTAAAAAGTTTTGACATTAAAATAAGCATCGTACGGTAGTTACGGTATTCTTCCCCCTTCACTTCTCACGTCAGGCAATTAGCAATGACTTCTCTGCAGATTTGGGGGTCCTTCGTAGGGGTGTGCATGGTCCGAGCGGGCAATTCCCGACCTAGAACCGGGAACCGCCCGCTAAGGACCGGTTCCAAAAGATTGGAACCAGGATCCACCCGGGAACCGGACCGGTGGTCCGGTCCGGTTCCCGGGTGGATCCATGGAACCGATCTTGACGCAAAACAATTTTGGTTTTCAACATAGAACAACTACGTGACATCAAAGCAAGCCAAAGAAAGAAAAACCAAATTTAAGTACGTGAAGATGCGGATGGTGAGAGAAGTAAACGCAGTGAAATGGCGATAGGATTAGGAACCGAAGATGAAGGGAGTGAGATGAGATCTAGGATTTCTTTTAGTAATTTTTTTTTTAATATTAAAAAGGTTCCGGTCCGGTCCGGGTGGGCGGGTGGGCAGGCAGGCGGATCTGCCCATGGAACCGGGAACCGGACCGGTACCCACCGGTTCCCATAAATTGGAACCGAGAACCGGGCTGTTTCCCTCAAGAACCGCCAGTTCCGGGCGGTTCCGGTCCGGCTCCGGGCGGTCCGGGCGATTCCCGGGTATTTTGCACACCCATAGTCCTTCGGTATGCTATCTCGGAGGAAGACATGAGCTCCCGTGGAGTTCTCAGTCATTTGAGCCTCCTTATAAGTTACAAAGAACACAGGACGACACAAGTGCAATCTTCCCATGCAACAATCAGTCAGCACACACTTAATAAAAAAAAAAAAGCGCATAGCCGTGAAAGGGCTGAGGAAAAGATTAGGAAGAATCAAAGAGGAAAGAAAAGGAAGTACTTTCATGCTCCTGCAACTGGTTTTGTCATCAGGCTTGGGGAAAGTTGTAAGAACGGCCAAGAAATCCAGACAAATCCCACCGAGTCCCACCTGCGTTTCCCAACACACGATCATAAATCACATTCGGGGAAAAAAGTTTTTCTTTCTTTCTCTTTTCGTTTGTAATGAACTCTTTTTGTGCTCTGTTCAAACGTGGCATGAACGGGGGATGTATTGCAAAAAAAGAGTGGGTGACGCAGACGTACCACGAGGGGTTGCTCTTGCGACGGCGGGAGAGCCCTGGAGGACATGAATGAACCACGGTTTGGGCAAAGAAACCAGATTAATCAAAAGAGACGAGCGACCCCCGTGTTGAGTGGGGAAGCAGAACTCGTGCTCTTTATAGAATTTCCATGTCTGACGTGGCCAATGTTCCTCGTTTGCAAGGGCCAGGTCATCATGAATGACATCCGTTTATTTGCCGATATTCAGTCACTTGCTGCCAGATTTGGAAGTGAGGCACCGGACGGAGGAGGAGACGACCAAGTTGGAGAGATGCGACGCCGATGACTCCGGCGGCGGCAGCTGCGGAAGGAGGCACGGAGGTTGGGCTCGTGGCTGCAGACGGAAGAGGAGGAAGAGAGAATTCCAGGTGGACTTGGTGATTTTTGATTAATTTCTCTATTTCCACGTCACCATCGCCGTACATGGGTCGAATTGTAATTGGTTAATAGGAAATAAGCGCGCGCCACATAGCCGTTGACGTGGCGATTGCAAACCACTGAATATTTTGTTGGAAAATGTTCGGACCTTACAAAACATACAAACACATATATACATACATATATAAATATATATACAATTGATGTATTGTAGAATTAGAAAAATCAAATTAAAAGAAATAAGATTTTCAATCCTTATGCGCAACCGAAAACTTGTCTGCAGAACTATATGCTACATTATGAATACTTGAATGGATAAGTTATATGCAAGTATTGACCTAAAAAGCTATATTATATACTACAAATTGAATGGACGGCGACAAGCGGGATTTGGCATTTCCGTCGAAGTAAAGAAAGACCATTTGGATTGACCTTGAATGCAAATTCTGCCAATCAGAAGGCAAAGTCATTACCTAAAGTAGGAATAGAAAATGCAAAGCTAATGGAAACTGAATAAGTGCGGAGTTTTGCGTGATGATGGAGAGCATGTGAAATGATTCAAATTTCCAGCTCATTGTGGACCATAAATGTGGTTAGTCCACTGGTAAAAAGGTTGCATATTTTTCACTAACTAATCAAATCATATCAATGTTTATTCCCAACCATTAATCATAATCTTTTCTTTCGTAACCAAACGATCTAAAGGGCGCAGTTTCGTCCATCTCCCACCAGCCTCACTCCAAAAGACTGATTTCTTCGACCACTTTGTGGGCCCCCAACGATAATTCTTGCTTATAAGATTTCGATCGATAAAGGTCAGTCGTGACAAATTATGGACCGGGAGCATATTTTTTGACGAGCAGACGGTCCTTGCCTCCCTCACAACGTTCAATTGATTGGGTCACCTATCACGGGCAGAAAAAGACGAACGTTGACCCGGGAAGTCTTTCTATTTATGCCGACCAAGTCAATATGCTGATGGTGCTTCTAGGGCCCACGAGCCAACTATCGGACGAATAGGGTGGGGTATTTTTTTTATTTTTTTTTTTGGTCGGTTGGTGGGGAATATGATAAGTGACTTACAACTAATCACGCGAATGATAATGTTTTTATTTTTGGAAATAATTTTTATTAATTTTATTTTTGGAAATAGTTTCTAAGCAAAAAAATATGTTTTATAACCGCACAAAATTTCTAATTTCGAAATAAAAATGTGTTTGATATAACCCCAAATATTTTTGTTACTTGGAATTTCTTTTAATTTATAAATAATTTTATTATATTTTTCTCTTTTTTTTTTTTTTTTCTTCTTCTTCCTTTAGTCAGCGAGGTCGCCAGCTTTGGGAAAGCCTTGCCAGCCACCGCGAAGTCAGGGTTGCTTGGACGGGCGAGGTCGAGCTTCGCCCAGCCACAGCAAGGCTCGGGGCGACCTCGCCAAGGGCTGGCAAGGCTTCGGCGAGGTGATCAGCCATCATCGAGGCCGATGACCAATTAGAGGAAGAAGAGGAGGAAGAGAAAAAGAAGAAAATAAAAGAGAAAAAACTCGTTTCTTAAGTTATTTCCTAAAACATAAAATAATTTTTTTGTTTTTTATTTTTGTGTCAAATCTACTCTCAGGAGCAAAATATTCTGGGGAACAAAAAAATTACCAAATGAATTTCTATTCTATTTCCGTTTCGGAGAACAAAAAAACGAAAAAAATAAAGAAATCGAAACGTTACCAAACGCACCCTAAATTTCACAAAGACTCGGCGTGCAAGTATCGCCAACCATGATTCTGCCTGGACCATCCACCGGTCGTGACAAAGCTTTAGAATAAACAAATACCAACCTCGCACGACATCAGTTTTTCTAATCTCTGATGCAATGTCTCTTTCGCGGACTAGGAAAAGAAGATGATTATTGTCGACCGTGTGAAGAGGGAAAAACACGAGCTGACCCACCCGCTGCATGTATCAGGCCAGGACCAGGCAACTTCTGAGAAATTTCGTCCGATTATTTCAGAGCTCTGAAAAGTTAGACGAAATTTCGTGACGGCCTCCCCCTTTTCTTTTCTGTTTTGTCCTCTTGATCATTATTATGTCCACTTTCAGATATTTTGGTATGGACGCCACTAGCCAGCCCGTTCCCTGCAGAACGACGGTAGGACGGTCAAAGGCTAGCCACCAAAAAATTTTCAGGAAATCGGTATACCTACTCAGCCGGCTTCAATTTTCCAGTTTTAATTTTGAGTCAAGGTTTTTTTTTCCTATGTTTCCTTATTATAATCTCAAATTGAAAGACCAAAAATCATGAGAGGATCCACATAATTAATTTTCTTGAATATAAATAAAGAAATATTAAATTTAATACCGAAATATAAATAATTACAGGATCACTTACTAAAAAAATGTTAATGTCATTACATGAATTTATTAAATTTAAAAGATGAAAAAACACTTGAAATATTGATTTCACAACTATTAATGAAATCATTGTGTAATGAAATGGCTTCTAATTCCTTTTACTCAAATTAAATTGCTCTAGAAGGGCTCTCTGATGACCTAAAATTAAGACCACTACATAAAACAAATGAAGTAAAGACAAAATCAAAATAAGAATAATCAATTGGAAGAGAAAAAAATTTACTCCGTAATCCAACTCTCGTAGATGAAGATGTGCAAGGACCTAAAACATTACAAAATCAATATGAAGATCACATGATTCAAAGCTAAATTTTAAAAAAACAATTCTTGATTGATTTTTTTTTTTTTGCTAGAGAATACTGTAAACTATTTTAAAAGTTGCAATTGGGTTCTTCATATGTTTCTTATTATTTGAATATTATCACTTTAATTTTTTTCTTTAAATAAGACAAGAAAATCATTTTTATATGGAAAATGCATTTTCATATGATAAAAACAAGAATTGTTTTTATCATTCTGGTCAAAAATTGATTTCTAGAAGATAAATAGATTTTTCTATTTCTATTTTTAGATGAGTTTCTAAGCAAAAATACCCATTTGATAACGACATAAATTTCTATTCTAAAAATAAAAATTCGTTTGATAATGACACAAAACCTTTTCCTTTCGAACGACGGCGGACTGACGGACGATGGCGGACCAGCAACATGTGGCGGTGGCTGGTGATCGGCGTTGGCGGTCGACGATTGGCATCCGGCGACGGCAGCGGCGGCGACCGGCGGCGGGCGACGACGATGACAGCTTGCGACCAGCTGACGGTGGTCGGCAGCGATGGATGGAGGACCGATTCATAGCAAGGACGAACGATGAGAATAATTTTTATTTCTCATTTATGTTCCAGAAATAGAGAAGTATAAAATTTTTACTTCTAATTTCTATTCCAAACCTATTTCTGGAACATAAATCTATTTCAAAAATAGAAAAATTAAATAATTTTATCAAACGGATTTCTATTCCAGAAACAAGTCTGGAATAGAAAATTTGTTTATGGAACAGAAATAGGGGGTTGTCATGCATCCCCAAGTCTCCCATCCTGAAGATAGAAAACGCTTGAATGATGTTTGAACGTCTTTTTTTCTTGGCTGATGGACCATTTTCCGATAATATAATGATTACTCACTGCATAAAAGCATTTCAAAATGGAAGTAAATTGGAGGATAGCTGAAAATTTTTGTGTCGTCGTGCCACGAACCTATAAAATGGGCGTCATATCTATGAACATTTTTGCCCGTTGGTTCGTAGTGATACTAATTCCATTATCTATCAATTTTGTATGAAATAATTATTCCTTTGCCTCAAACTCCCTTGACGTATCTTCCCTCGAAATCACGAATAAGTATGCCTTGAATGGGGCCAAGGAATAGATACTCTATGCAGTTATGAGTGTATATAGTTTTATTTCCAGAAATGACATCACATTTGTATATTTTATAATTTAAAATTAATTAATATAATGAAGATAAGAATGTTATTATGTTAAATTTGAATTGTCAATTGTTATCGATCCTTATTGACCAATACTTTTAAAGTATAAAATTATAATCTGTAATTAGACTATGATTTACAGTAAATATAATGTATAATACAAGATGAAGTATACATCAATAATTATATCGTTATATATTTATCTAATTAATAAAGATTAATATATTATAAAAATGATTTTAATCTATATAATTTATTTATAATTAAACTGCAGTTCATCATGAATTTATAATTAAATCATGATCGTGGCATACTTGATTTTCCCAACTTATTTATTTGGAAAAATAATGTGTCACTTTATATCAATTAGTTATTAAGATTAAATTGGCTTATAGAGCGTTAATTGTTAGATGCAAATTGCTCAATCCCAAGATCTCCATAACCAGAATAAGAACATGCATAATTGAGTAGAAAGATTAACGCACCTGTTTTGGGATCCATCGTTTTTGAAGCGGAAGTGGAAAACTAGTGTTCCACGTGCAAGTCTTTCTCCTCTATTGCCTTCTGTATCACTGGCTCAATGAGACGACCCCATCACCCTTTAGTGTTAGGTAAACGCTCCTTATGTGAGGATACATGTGAGAATTAGGGTTAGAGAAGAGACTTGAGTACTATTTATAAAGTTTCCAACCAGGCCCCCTCATTACGGGCTAGGCTCAACTCGGCTCACACTAGCTAGCTCCATATTAGACTAATTAAGAAACATTTTATCTCACCTTAGACCAACCCCGTAAAACAGTAACCATAAAACAATAAATTACAATATCAATTAATGTAGTCCACATTAGGAAAACTCTTACATTCTCCCACTTGAACTATATTAATTGAAATTGTACTATATGAGCGCACCTTGGTCTAGAGATAATTTTAATAGTCAATCACATCTCATAAAGTCTCAAACACCGAATTATTGTGGTAACTGCATGTCTATACATAGAGCCTTCCATGGTCACGAGTGCTTTCAACTTTATTTATATGGATTCAATATGGTAGTGTGGTAAATGGATAATATCTCTCATAGAGGGATCCCATTTATCAGTCACCATTTTCTTACCTTAAGTGTCACAAAAAACTTGTGCCACTAGAGAATGTATTTATGGTTCCAATGAACCCATATATGCATTGTCCTTACGGTTAACATTTCTTTATATATAACAAGACATATGTACAAAGCTAGTAACCGGATGCCCCCAGCCTTCACTCAAGGTTTATACAATACCTTGAGACTTTTATCAATATGTATTCAACATAATGACAACACATTTAAAAATATTTTATTGAATGCAAAAATTGATACATATCAAACCGTTACTAAATGTAACGAACACAGATGTAAACTTTATTAGAGTAAAGCCAAAATAGCTCCCACTAACTCCCACTAAAAAATGGCATCTCATGATGCTCTTAAGTTCATATTAATGATATGTTATTCATGAACAGAAGAGTGAAGTCCTTTAGTTAGTGGATTTGCAACTATATCATTTGTGGAAATATGCTATATTATAACGTCACCTTTCTGTACCGTTCCTTTATGGTCAAAGAATTTGACTGCCATATATTTAGACCCCTTGAGACATCTGTTATTAATAAATACTACTACAAATTTATTGTCTTAATACAACCGTATGGGTCTATCCATAAAGTTCAAAATGGTTAACTCCTTAATGAGATTTCAGAGCCTAATAGCCCCAAGTAACAGTCTAAAAGAATGTTACAAACTATGCTTACATAGTAGAATATGACATAGAGCTTTATTTACTACACTTCCTGCTAACATAAATATATATTATGTTATTGATCTCATGTTATCATAACAACCAGCAAAGTTTACATCTAAATACTTTACTAGCTACAAGAATTGAACATGTCTGTAAATTAGCATATAATCTCTTGTCCTCTTTAAGTACCTTAAAACTTTCTCGGCAACAACCTAGTGATGACGTCCTGGATTTGACTGATTTCTGCCTAGAAGTTCCGTCGCAAAGACAATATTTAGTCTAGTGCAAATTCGAACATACGTTCTACTTTTAAGTGCACCGACACAAGGTACACCATTTAACTAAATTTTCTCAATATCTAAATAAGGACAATGTAATGGATTCGGTCCATCACCCTTAATGACAGGAGCAATTCCTGGCTTGCAATGATGTATATTGAATATTTCCAAAATACGATCAGCAAATGTTCTCTAAGATAAATCTAATAAAATCCAATATATATATAGCGAGAATAATCCTTACGGACATCAGTACAAAGAACAAAAGATGTCTCGAGGTCACTACTTGTAAGCAAAATATCATGTACATAGAGTATGAGAAAAATAAATTTCCTCCCACTGACCTTGCAGTATATATATATTGAATTACTTTGTTTCCAACGAAAAGACAACACTATGAAATTTTAATAATATTGTCTGGAAACTTGCTTAAGATCATGAATAAGACTTTTAAGTCTATAGACAACTTTACTTGAATCATTTGCTGCAAAATCCTCTAGTTGCATTATATAGATTTTGTATCTATTTGGCGTAATTCCATAGCAGAAATAAACTATTAATGCCACTTTTACTCTGAAAGAATCTTTAAAAATACTAGAAAGAAATAATTATTTTTTCACTATTAACTATCCACCCATCTTTCAGAGTTAAAACTTTAGCTACCAGTTTAACTTTAAACTCCACAATCTTTCTTTGAAATCCTTCTAGTTTTGTACATCTATTTGCAACTAATGAACTTGTGATCTTTAGGTAAGTCAGTAAGTTTCCAAACACTATGATATTTCATAGATTCCATATAGCCTTTTATGGCATCTAATCACATACTTGATTGAGGATAAGAAAGAACATTTATATAAGTCGATAAATCAACCATGTAGTGGATATTATAGTCATGCTTTCATAGATAGACTATATAGTCTAATGGAATAACTGATCGTCTTTTTCTAACAAATCTCCTAATACAACCACTTCATTCTACACTTGAGAGGTTTGAGAAATTTCATCATAAACTATATCAAGAATAGTACCTTCAACCTCAACAAGTTTAGTCTATGGTATAGGAGATTTCACAATTGTCTGTATAGGCAAAGACAAAGACACAGTAATCTCCATCGTACTATTATCCTTAATAGTCTAAAAGCAGCTATTCTCTACAACTATTACGTCGAACTCTAGAACTTTACTGTATGTGATTCCATAATTCTTGTACCTTCATTAAGGCCATAAAATCGATATCCCTTTGAACAATCTAGGTAAAATACAAAATAATTCCAAGTGGATCTGAATTCCAACGTACTTAATATTGGATTAGATAATCTCACTTATGCATAACACCTCTAAATTTAATATGATTCAAGTAATTTAGGTCTAGTCCATAACTCGAAAAAAGTTTATGAAACAATTTTGGTAAGAAACACGTTTTGTATGTGAAAAGAGTTGCTTTCAAAATATCAACTCACAGAAAACCGGATAAATTAGTCTTACCATCATACTTATCACCATGTTGATTATGGTGCAATTATGTCTTTTGGCGAAATCATTTTGTCAGGATTTTCAGGCAAAGTAATTAAGTTACCACTCTAGAATTTATCAAATATTTGACAAATAACCCTTTAAGCTATTCGACATTGTCATACTTGTCAAAATACTCACTGCCACTATTAAGCCCGACAACATTTAAGACTAATTCTAGTTGTTTTATTATTTACCTCAGTCATTTTACTTCCACAATAATCTATAGAAGTCTTCAGATAACCATTAAAAGTAGACAAAATATCAACATTATCACATTTTCTACTCTTTCTTTTGACATGTGTGAGATTATTCCTTAGGTAGAAAACTTTTGGAAACAACATTTTCAACCTTATATGAGACGTATATATCATTAGGACTTAAACACAATCTTTGCATATGTGTCCTAATTTCGATATTAGATAAGACATAATTTCAAGCCACTAAGGCTTCCATCATTTGCCTAGTAGTGCAGCCCACAGGCAAACCACTTTTCAAGTATTCCTGAATGGAACGTTTCACGGACAGTAAGCAAATTCTATTGCTTTTTTCCCAAGTAGCAAATCATATGTCCACAACTTAAAATTTGAAGTAGTAAAAACCTCAATAATAGTGGAGTCATTAATTACAGAAAATGTGACCGAAAAACAAGCAATGTATATAATTAGTATCATGTGAGCACTGTGTAACTTGACGTACAAGTACACATCCAGAAAGTTACACACATAATCATATAATCACCTTTGGGTAGAATACATGACATGCAGTTGTACACTCCCCACATGATAGCAGTTATGAGAATATATTCCAATCTTCGTGAATTCATCACCTTTGGGCATATGAACCACTAGGATCAGTCACTCCTCCACTACACTATTATGTATCATTCCATGAACTAATACACAATCACCTCCTTTAGGAGTATGACTACACATTAGATCAGGAGACATCCCAATCAATATATGAAACCGAAATTTTTCAAACCTAATCAAGTGTACCACTTTGGCGGTCACAACTCAATTGAATTCTTGAAACTCTCTCATACCGGGGATATAAACTTTACTTCTCACATACACCATATACATGTGATTTTAACTTTAGTGATAGGGGCGGTAAATCACTAAAATCACATATCATGCTAATTGCATTGCTTCATTCATTAATAAAAGTTAAACTTTATATATATATATATATATATATATATATATATATATATATATATATTATCAATGAATCACACTTTTATAATGTTTATGTGATAACATACCAGTAACCCAACACCTGTATTTCCCAAATCACATAAAAATGCAATAAAAATACGCAAAAATACACTAAAAATACACGTATTTAAGGTTTCATATGTATTTTCACATCCATAAAATCATCAAACATGTAAAATAAATACACCACAAGATAGAAAATGGCCATACGAATCCAATGCCGCCAACCACGCGCCCGCACACGCCACCTGAGCAGTGAGCTCATGCACGGGCATATCTTGACTGATCAAAACCAGTTCGATCGGCAGCAGTCCGGCCGGTTCCCAGCTCGACCATCCAGTCCAGCCATCCGGTCCGACCGGTTAACCGGTTCGGTCAACAGTTGACTGGGTCAGTTGGTCAACAGGTCAGGTCGGGTCAACGGGTCGGATCGCTAACGTCATCGTGACGTCAGCCTCCACGTGTGGGAGTGCGTGAGGGCACGTGACTGCACGTGGGGCGCATCTCCGACACCCTGGCGGCGCGTGTCCGCGTGTGAGGGCGCGTGCGGCCTCGCTCGGCAACACACCTCCCATGGATCTGCTCGTCTCGACGAGCCCAGTCCAATTTTGTAATATAATTTGATTTTTATTGAACAAAAAATCACAAAAATCACAAAATTAGGCAAAAATTCTATGTGTTCGAGTTCTAGGGTTGTGGTTGCTCTGATACCATATGTTGGATGCAAATTGCGCAATCCCAAGATCTTCATAACTAAAACAAGAACATGCATAATTGAGTAGAAATATTAACGCAACTATTTTTGGTTCCATCGTTCTTGAAGCGAGAGCGGAAAACCGATGTTTCATGCGCAAGTCATTCTCCTCTATTGCTCTCCATATCATTGGTTCAATGAGACGGCCCCATCACCCTTTAGCGCTAGGTCAACGCTCCTTATGTGATGATACATATGAGAATTAGGGTTATAGGAGAGACTTGAGCATTATTTATAGAGTTTCCAACCAGGCCCCCTCATTACGAGCAATGTTCAACTCAGCCCATACTAGCCAGCCCCATATTAAACTAATTAAGAAACATTATATCTCACCTTAGACTAACCCCATAAAATAGTAACCATAAAACGGTAAATTACAATATCAATTAATGTAATCCATATTAGGAAAACTCTTACATTAATATGTTCCAAATTTAACTACAATATGATTACGATTTTTTTCTATTTGTTAATTATGACTTCACAACATATTTGAAAATTCATTTTTAACTAAGAAACTTAATATACCGTGAAAATATTTTGAGTAAATAATAAAATCATATATCACAATTTGCGATAACTTTAGATAAAAATGCCGAGACTTATATTCTTAAATTATAATATATTATCATTGTTGATTTACTAATAATAAGAAAATAAAAAGGAACAATGCTTTGATTACAACAACAAATTAAACCATCAAGGAGTCATGTTGAGCATTTCGTTATTGTTCCTAAGTTATCCCTCCAGCAATTCAGGCAAAATGAAACCAAGACGTGGGTGTCGAATAGGTAGGTGTTTTTTTATGACCATCTATCATCTTGCAAACCAAAACAGAGAATATTGCTGCTCTCACCCTATTCTGTTTCCCCAAAGTAGATGACACACTTTAACTTCTTGGACCGTAGGGAATAGGACACATTACCTTTCATGGGTGCTCTAACTT
Source organism: Eucalyptus pauciflora (assembly GCA_007663325.1). Lineage (NCBI taxonomy): Eukaryota > Viridiplantae > Streptophyta > Magnoliopsida > Myrtales > Myrtaceae > Eucalyptus > Eucalyptus pauciflora. The sequence continues at coordinate 14,367 of VMYD01000292.1, read as the reverse complement.
TGGATTATAAGAATCAAAGGAAAGGACAAAGCACGTGAAAATCATTACTCTTTCGAGGATTTCTCACGGGTCAATTTGGGGTCAATGCGAGAGTCCACCAATGTTGTAATAATGAAATCGATCCATAATTAAAAAAGATTGAAATTTTGTTAAAAAATGCCTCCGGGCATTTCTTAAGTGTATCTGATCTGGGTTAAATTTTCAAGGTACTGATAATTTAAAACGCAACAACCAAGGCATTAAAAAACTGGAAATTAAGAAATTGCGAATTCTCCTTTAGTTGTTCGTCGACAAATGCTCTTTTCGCTAAAGTGGTTCAGCTTGTATTTCCGAAGCAACTACCATCTAGGCCGATACATTGTTGGTAAAGTCCTAAAGATTATTCTCTGAGTGTACGTGTCGAATCTTCAAGGACAAAATGAAATTTCCAGCCAATTGCGGACTTCGTAAAAGAGTGAAGAAAGATTTATGGACGTCCAATTTTTTTTCCTCCTTTATCGGCTTTCTGGGTCAACAGGTGCAGGTGAAATCCCAAATAGGGACCCAAAGTGCATATTTTTACTCAAAAGAAGACCTAAAATGGAGTCTGTCTCAGATAAGGACCCAAAGTGGTCATTTAATCTCAAAGAATGACTTTACTTGCTGGCCGGTGAATGGATGTATCTCCAATGCATTTCCGGTGACCTGATCAGGGGTATTTTTCTCCAAAAATATTCTTTTTTTTATTTTCAGTTTGTTCTGTTTTTTTTTTTTTTTTGGGTCTATGGTTGCACTGTTCATCATCTTCTTCATCCCATGTTTGTCTTCTTCTTACCCAGACCAAGAACATCGGACTTGGGAAGGGCCGGCGAGTGCCGACTGCTGGTAAGGGCCGACGAGGGCTGGACGCCCATCGTCGGTAGTGGGCGAGGGCTTGCAGGCCGACCCTCGCCAAATCTGGCAAGGGTGGCCTCAGCCGCGGCCGGCAAGGGCCGTCGAGCCCTCATTGAAGCCCTCGCTAGATTTGGTGAGGCCACCCTCGCCAGATCTGGCGAGGGTCAGCCTCTCCCAAGGCTGGCAAGGGGTGACCTCGCTGATGGCCGTGAGGGGCGACCTCCCTCGCCTCCGCCCCGCTGCTCCACTGACAACCTTGTCTTCTGCCAGGACTACGACTGGAACGCCCACGTCGCCTTCTCCCACCATCGCTCCCAGATCGACGGCTTCTCCGGCTACCCCTTTTACCCTCGAGCACCTCCTTGTAGGGCCTCGATTTGGATTGTCCCCCTCCCCCATGGCCAGCGAGGGTCAATGGCCCTCACTCACTGCCAGCGATGGGCGTCGAGCCCTCGCTTGCTACTGGTGATGGGCATCAAGCCCTCGCCGGCCTTCCCCAAGTATAGTGTTCTTGATATGGGCAAGAAGATGAATAGGGGACAAAGAAGATGAACAGGGGACAAAGAAGACAATGAACATGACAAACAAAAATGAAAAAAAAAAAAATTAGTTGGACGAAAATACCCTAATCAGGCCACCGGAATATGCATTAGAGATGTAACTATTCACCAGCCGGCGATTGAGGTCCTTCGTTGAGACTAAATGACCACTTTGGGTCCTCATTTGAGACAATTTCACTTCAGGTTCTCTTTTGAGAAAAAAATAGCACTTTGGGTCCCTATTTGAGATTTTCTCACGGGTGGAGCATGCTGTCGGAAGAAAGGCATTCCTACTGGCAATTGACAAGGAAGAAAGCGCTACTTTTGGGGATTTGCAATTTTTAGAGAGTGTCAAAACTAAAGAAAGTGCCGATTAATTCCATTCTCTAACCTAAAAATTATGGCATAATCTCGGTGCATGCCATCATTTTGAGAAAGTTGGCAAAATGAGTCTTGGGCCCATATTTCAACTCATATTTAGTGGGTTGGGTGATATATAAGTTGCTTAAGGTTTAAAAAGTGCTCATAATGGGTCTAATAGTACGAAGTCTAATTAATGATGGCTTTTAATGATCGTCAATCCCATTCTAGTCTATGAATTTTTTGAGGGGATAGTTAGGCTGTGTAAATCAATGCAAATTATCGGAAAGTGATTTAATTGACTTGGTCAATAAAGCATACATTTAGAGTAAGGGTGAGCATGGTCCGGGTTGGGCTGTCCACCCCCTAAACCTATGACCAACCCGCACAGTGTTGGTCCTCAATTTTTGGAACCGAGGACCGACCCTATTGAGCTTGGGACCAAGGACCGAACGACCCAATGGGTTCAGTCCGGTTCCAGGGTCAACTCGGGACCAACCGATAATTTTTTTTATTCCATTTTTTGTCTCCTTAAAAAAGCGATTGGGGACCGGAGTGACCCAATGAGTTCGGTCTGGTTTCAAGGTCAACCTAGGACCAACCAATAATTTTTTATTTTATTTTTGTACTCCTTGAAAGGGCAACCGAGGATTGTACTGACCCAATGGGTTCGATGATGAGTGAGGTCAGCTAAGAAACGCAAGCGGTGAGGGTCAAATGGGGTAAGCGTTAAACAAAATGAGCATCAAATGTCGAGCAGGGAGCAACAAGCCAAGCGAACATCGAGTGGTGAGTGGCACGAAGCGGTGAGCGGCACAGGTGACCCAAAGCGAGCGAGGCGAGTGCTGAGTGCTGAGTGATGAGTGGAGAAGTTGTTTCTTTCGATTTTAGCAAATTGAAGACTAAAATGACAAATAAGATAGAAGAGAATGGATAATCTAAGGAGGATGCCATAAGGTGCATTTTTGGACACTGTGAGGATTCCTTACAAAAATATTTTTCTCATTAATAAATTATGACTATTGACGCCGTAAACGATATTAAAAACCTAAGTTATTAAAGAACAATGTAAAATTACTTGAACTCCTCACCAAAGAACTGTTTAATATTGTTGACGTTGTTTATTTTAAGGTTTTCTCTATATAAAAAAATTATAAATAATATATATAATCAAGGTTGGTCCGGGTTGGACCAACCCAGAACTCTTATGACCGAGGACCGACCCACACAGTGCTGGTCTAGGAATTCTAGAACCAAGGACCGACCCAGTCTCCTTGGGAACCAAATCAGGATCGGCAGGGTTGGGCCAGTCCAGGGTCGGTCTAGGGTTGACCCTAGACCGATGCTCACCCCTAATTCAGAGTATGTGTAATCACAACCCATGCATACTTTCTAGTTCTTTATAAGCTTTTTCAAGTTTTAGTTTTTTCTTTAAATTATTTTATTTACTAACATCATTTCATTATTTGATATGTTATTTTATCCAAATAACATATTCACGTTAAAAATTGTGTGTACCATCTAATTTGCATATATAGAAAACTATACCAGAAGCATCATATCATATCTCGATCCTTAGAAGAGCAAAGCCAACATGTGCAAAGTTAATGTGGAACTTTTCTTTGTGGAGAGGAGAGGAAACGGATGGAGTCGGAGTGGAGAGCGTCCGATGGATCTTTCCTCTTCGTTAACACAGAGGCTAATGCGAACCTTCACGGATATCCATTGAATTTGGGCTGCTTCGCTATGGGCCAAGACAGGTGGGACGTATGGATTGGATGTGCGTTCTTTGTAGGCTAACCAGAAATCATCATTAATTGGGCTTTGCGCTATAAGACCCATTCCAACCCATATTTCAAATTTTAAGCAACCCATATGTCACCCAAATCAATTAAATACGATTTAAAATATGGCTCCATAACCCATTTTTTCACCTTCGATCTCGAGAGACAAAATGTCTTTTTTTTTTCTATATGTCGTCGTGCATGATTCTTTCACTTTATAATCATGCCATCCGCTTAAACTGTATTTGTCTTAACTTAATCAATCTTTCATGCTGATGTCCATGCTTACGGTGATCTTCGTGTAAGAATTAATGTGGCCCACATGATATGATTTATGTTATATAGTTTAATAATTATTGTTATGTTATAAAATAATTAATTATTGGTTACGAGGAGTTACGACTCTAATAAAATGAAGAGGTACGACTAAATTGAAAGGGTATATATCGCTTTGATGGAAGGCACATTTTCAACGGACGTACAAATAGAGTTCGGTCCTCTCTCCACCCACAATTAACGACAATAACCTAAAGGCATTTGGTATTCTCTCATCCATCGATTGAATACATCAAGTATAGTGGGTTAAGGGAGAGAAATCGGATTTCTTCTTCGGTTTGTGTTTTTCTGGACTTTCTACGACGATCATCAAGTGCAACGCTATGGATAAAGGTATGTCTTCATCTATTGTGAGAATCATGAAGATCAAAAGATCACTGCGTTTAGTATGAGTTTTCCGCATTACAGATTTATGATGTATAATTGACTTACAGTTGGTATCAGAGCGTGGTTTATGATCTCATGATTTTTCCGTTTGAAGAAATATTATGATTTATGTTTGATGATTCGTAGAACGATCCTGTTTGTACTATTTGTTGTTGTTAAAATGTTTTCGGATGGTTTTGTTGATGAAAATCCGAATGATGGAAGTTCTCATGGAGAATAATGTCGAAAAATGGAAGAATTCGGGCGAAAGGGGACAAAACGGTGAAAAATTGGCGAAGAAAAGTTACTGTGCACGAGGGGAAGAAGGCGCGTGGGCCCACGCGCACGCTGCAGTCGCTGGCGCGTGGAACCCACGCGCCACGCGCCGTTTCCCGCGCGCCAACCGCAGGCGCGTGGGGAGCACGCGCGCACGAAACGGCGCGCAAAGTCGTAAGAAACGCCTGCCCAGTGCCGTAAGGTCAAGGAAGTTGGTGACCTGATGACAGGGGAGCCGGCGACCGAAGCCCCGGTGAACGGCGGCCGTAACTATAACGTGGCGCTTGACAGGCGCGTGCGCCTGCGCACCGAACGCGCGCGTGCGGGGCACGCGCCCGCCGAGGACGAAGGCACGTGCCTGACGTCCCCGCGCGGAGAATTTTACCATTTTGCCCCTCCCGAAGCTCCTAATTACTATTTTGCCCTTCTTTTGATGGTTATTTACAGTTATGCCCCTATTTAATTTATAATTACAATTCTGCCCTTACTGTTTATTTACCATTTTGCCCCTGGATTATAAATTTATAATTCTGCCCTTATGGAATTATGATTTTACGATTTTACCCTTATGCTTTTATTACGGTTTTGTCCTTGTGTGCAATTTGGTAAATATTTGTAATTTACAATATTAAAAATTCATATTATGAATGGTTTGTTAGTCACCAAAGTGGCCAAACCTTGAAGTCTTTTGAATTTTTTTTTTTTGATATTGTAAATTGTTTTATTCAATTACCCATGATTAATTGATGCTATTTATGAAATTGATATGTTGCATATCATTATTGGGATTTTGGGTATATTGAAGTTCATTTATTATAAGAACTTAGGGATTAACCCAAAGGTTAATTATTTTCTATAATTCATGAACGTTATAGTTGATAATTAATATGACTTATTACTTTTGTTTGTATATCCAAAGATAGCAAATAAATTTTAATAAGATATATTTACAATTATCAAATAAAAGTTATTAGCATCATTATGGTTTTTTTTTTTATATATTTGTATATCATAGGATCGCCCAAAGGAGAACTATGATGTACATGTACGTGTGTAGTTTAGTTTGAATCTGATTAGGTGATATTCTCAAGGCATTAATGTATGAGTATTTTCTTGCATATGTTTGCAGTATCTGTACCTGTTTCACTCCATTCGCACGCCTCATCTGTTCCCTTATTCAATGGGATAAATTTTCCTGATTGGAGTGAACAAGTCCAGTTTCACTTAGGTGTCTTGGATCTTGATTTAGCACTTCAAGCTGAGAAACCAGCTGCTATTACTGATGAAAGTAGCAATGATGAAAAGTCTTTCTATAAAGTTTGGGAAAGATCGAACAGACTGAGCTTAATGTTCATGCGAATGACAGTTGCAAACAATTTAAAGACTTCTCTTCCCAAAACTGACACTGCTAAGGAATTTATGAAATTTGTGAAAGAGCGTTCTCAAACTGCTGATAAGTCACTTGCTGGTACATTGATGAGTACACTGACCACCATGAAATATGATGGTTCACGTACCATGCATGAGCATATACTTGAAATGACAAATTTAGCAGCAAAGTTAAGGACTTTAGGGATGAACGTGGATGAGTACTGTTTAGTACAGTTTATACTTAATTCCTTGCCCCATGAGCAATATGGGTCATTTCAAATGAATTACAACACTATAAAGGATAAGTGGAATGTAAATGAATTGGCCAGTATGCTAGTTCAAGAGGAAACAAGTATAAAGAATCAAAAGGCTCATTTTGTTCATCTCTCAAGTCATCAAGATGTTCGAAAGAATTTCAAGAGGAAAGGTGGAAGGAGCAAGAAGAAAGGACTACACGTCCGGAATGACTCTTCAAAGGCTTCTCAAATCCACAAGAAGGAAAACAATCTTAGTAAGTGTCATTTTTGCAACAAAATTGGACACTTGAAGAAAGATTGTCTGAAATGTAAAGCTTGGTTCGAAAAGAAAGGTAATCATTGTGCTTTAGTATGTTTTGAATCAAACTTTACTGAAGTTCCTCATAATACTTGGTGGATTGATTCTGGTGCCACCACTCGTGTCAAATACGATGCAGGGATTCCTTACGATCCAAACTATAAAGCCAAATGAAAGTTATGTGATTACGGGGAACAGAAACAAAGCTCCAGTTGAAGGCATTGGCACTTATCGTTTGATCTTAGATACTGGGCATTATTTGGATTTGTTTCGAACCCTTTATGTACCTACATTTTCTCGCAATTTAGTTTCTTTGCCAAGACTTGATGTGGCGGGATTTTATTGTAAGTTTGGTTTCGAATCTTTCAGTCTATTTAAAAGTGATACTCTTATTGGAACTGGAACTTTATGTGATGGTCTCTACAAATTTAGACTTAATAATACTTTTGTTGAGACATTAATGACCTTGCATCATAATGTTGGCACTAAACGAAGTTTGGTGGATGAAAATTATGCTTACTTGTGGCATAAACGTTTGGGTCATATATCCAAAGAAAGAATGCAAAGATTAGTGAAGAATGAAATTCTTCCAAATTTGGATTTTACTGACCTTGGAGTGTGTATTGATTGTATTAAAGGTAAACAAACAAAGCACACTAAGAAAGGTGCCACAAGAAGCACAAAACTTCTTGAAATTATACATACTGACATATGTGGTCCATTCGATGTTCCATCTTTTGGTAAGGAAAGTTACTTCATTACCTTTATTGATGATTTTTCACGTTATGGTTATATTTATCTATTGCATGATAAGTCTCAATCAATAAATGCACTTGAATTGTATATTAAAGAGGTTGAGAGGCAATTAGATAGAAATGTGAAAATAGTAAAATCAGATAGAGGTGGTGAATATTATGGAAAGTATAATGAATCGGGACAATGTCCAGGTCCATTTGCTAAATTCCTTGAAAGACATGGCATTTGTGCTCAATACACAATGCCAGGTACACCACAACAAAATGGTGTAGCAGAAAGGCGTAACCGTACTTTAATGGAAATGGTTAGGAGTATGATGATTCATTCATCTTTACCCTTGTCTTTGTGGATGTATGCTTTAAAGACTTCTATGTATTTATTAAACAGGGTTCCTAGTAAGGCAGTTCCAAAGACTCCCTTTGAACTGTGGACGGGAAGGAAACCTAGTTTACGACACGTGCATGTTTGGGGTTGTCAAGCAGAAGTAAGAATTTACAATCCACATGAAAGGAAATTGGATTCAAGAACGACCAGTGGTTATTTCATTGGTTATGCAGAGAAATCCAAAGGGTATAAATTTTAGGGATAAGTGTTCCAGAAGTCCTAAAACTTGTAGCGAAAATGCATTTTAGTCCTAAAACTTGCAAAAAGTGCATTTAAGTCCTAAAACTTGTCAAATTGTTTCAAATGAGTCCTAAAATCGACGCCGTTAGCCTTTTCCGTTAAAAATGCTGACGTGGCATTTTAAATAATATTTTATTTTCCAGGTGTATTTTTTAAATTATTTTAAAAAAAATAGATTTAAAAACTAAAAAAATAAATTTATTCTTATATTATTTTCAACAAAAACTAAAAAGAAAAGTTAAAAAATTCATTTTTAAAAATTGTAAAAAAAAAAAAAAAAAAAACCAACACGGCTCCTCTCTCCCGCCGCCGCCGCACATCGCCGGAGCGGCCGAGTGACGATCACCGGCCCTAGGTGGGGCTGGCTGGTGAGCTCCGCTAGCCCTAGGCGAGGCCTCGTCGGCCCTCGCTCGGGGTCGGCGAGGCCCAACGAGGCCTCGCCCAGGGCGGGCGACGGTCACCGGCCCCCGTGAGGGCCAGCGATGACTCGCCCAGGGCGGGCGACGGCCGCCGGCCCCTCGCGAGGGCCGGCGAGCCCAGATCGAGGCACCCTTGCTCAGCTCTGGCGCGGGTGCCTAGATCTGGGCCCGTCGACCCTCACGGGGGGCCGGCGGCCGTCGCTCCCCCTGGGTCAGTCGTCGCCGGCCCTCACGAGGGATCGGCAAGCGTTGCCCGCCCTCTGGCGAGCCTCGCCGGCCCCGAGCGAGGGCCGACGAGGCCCAGCCACCCCCGACTAGTGCCGGCGACAGTCGCCCGGTCCCTCCGGCGATGGGCGGCGGCAATGGGGGAGAGGAGCTGGAGAGGAACCGTTTTTATTTTTTATTTTTTTATTTTTTTATTTATTTTATTTTATTTATAATAAATATTTTAAATTTTTGTAATTTTTTGGTGAAAATAAGATAAAATGAATAAATTTAATTTTTTTAGTTTTTAAATATATATATTTTTAAAAATGAATAAAAAATAATTTAAAAAAATCCACGTGGAAAATAAAAAATTTATTTAAAATGCCACGTCAGCATTTTTAACGGAAAAGGCTAACGGCGTTGATTTTAGGACTCGTTTGAAACAATTTGACAAGTTTTAGGACTTAAATGCACTTTTTGTAAGTTTTAGGACTAAAATGCATTTTCGTTACAAGTTTTAGGACTTCTGGAACACTTATCCCTATCTTTATTTTCTCGACAGAGAGGGAATACGGAGGACAACACGGGATCTCCCACCCTAGGGCGGTTCTCTCGCCTGTTTCCTCCTTAAGCCTTTTAAGGACTTGCTCAGGTCCGAAGCTTCTTTAATTGATTTGGGGGGATAAAAATGTTTTTTTTTTCCGGTACATCTTAAAAGTAAACCTCTTGGTTAGTGGGCACGCCCGACACGGTTGTGCCCACAAAACATGTTAGAATGCGAATTTGTTTGAGCTCAGGATCGTAAACCTTTACGATGAAATAATGTCAAGGTAATCATTAGACATATTGAAAAATAGATGTTTGAGTTCCAAATTATTGATTAAATGTATATCACAAGAAATGTCGGTCTACTGAAAATCGTAAACTATTACTAGTAGGCTGTTTAATGAGTGTTCCGGGATACCCTAATTATTAAAATCTGCTTAAAGTTCAGTGGAGACGCCCTCTATTTTTCTTCTTGCCTCTGACCACGTGAAAATGAAAACGAAACCCAAAAGAGATTGATTGAGGAGTTAAATTTTTGATAGTGTATGACACATTCCACATTAAAAACAAACAGAGCCTAAAATATAATTCATGAATATTCTAATATATTTAAATATTAAACTAAATCTCCAAGGCTTAACTTTTAGAACAGTTAATATAATAATCTCATAATCTCACAAAATCTCACATAATATCAGAAAAAAAAAGAAGGTAATGAGTTCGAATCTTTTTAGACCACTATTTGCCTCTCTTCCAAATTCCAACCTATGCGTGAGGGAGAGTGTTAGATAGTTAAATATTAAACCATGCCTTTATCCATTAGCTTAAACTTTTAGAACAGTTGATAGTAATCTTACAAAACCTCACAATAACGTTAAAAGCAATGCTTGATATCCTGATGAGTGGAGCTTCACTTGATGCATATGGATTGTGGCAATTTCTATGCATCGATGAGGATTGATTAAAGCAGAATGTTTGAATGGCTCGTGTTATTGGAAATGGCAACTTATCGATCGATACAACATGAAGACTTACATGGTGATGATTTGATGCGCATAAGTATATCTAGTCGGTATACATACACGATATGTGAGAAGAATCTACATTAGATGTTTGGAATAAAAACATGAATCAGTTCACACAATTTTATCTCAGTGACTTTAAGTTCAAATTTTGGTCCCCGTCTCGACCATTCCAATTATGAAGGTGTTATCGGATTTCCCCGACCCTTCTCCATCACTTTCTTCTACAATTATGGCAAGCTGCCGCGGCCCACAATTAGCTTGCGACCCCTCGAAATTGTCCATGCAATTTCATTGCACTTCCAAGTTAGAAAAGTCCAGACGCAATCAAGACTTTTGTTTTTAGCTTTCTTCCTCCATAGAAGGTGCTAAAGTAGGCAATGCTAGAGAAAGGTCACCTCTCCTTTATTTATTTTCTAGAGCTAAATAAAGTACAAATTTACACCATCCATAATTTAGCTGGTCCACACGCAATAACCTTGACCCAGAAACGCAATTCACGAAATCATGTCGGTCGAGCCACTTCGGCATCTTTAGCGTAGAAACAAGGACGATTAATTTCGTCCAACCCGGAATTGCTGGTGCAAAAGATGGGGCCGCTGTGCAAGACAAATAGGATACTATTCACCTATTTCGGACGAAGGGGCAAAATATAGAGGCATGAAACCTTTAAAAATAAGAAAATATATAAAAAAAATTAGGTCACTTTTTCATGCCACGGAACTCTTTCTCGGATTCTATTATACAAGAGAGAAGAATCGTCTCGTGAAAGGTCCCATTTCTTAATAATTTCTCACACCTTCCGTCGAGCCTGCGTCAATTTGGTTCACTTTTCATCTACTGACTGCTTACTTTTGCCTCTTTGCTTTGGAAAGTATCAATACACGTGGTGGTCAATAAATGGACCTCACTTTAAAAGGCTTGTGATTCTTAGTTCAAATTTTATATAGCTAGTCTTTCGAGTGTGATAGCTACTCTTAGGATTGGGCCAGAGATTGTGTAAAGAATCAAGACTCCATAACAAATAGATTTCGAAATTTTAAAATTGTGAGGAGAAGTTTAGAAGGAAAAAGAGAAGCTTTAGGAGGAAAAGAGGGAAGACTTTCAAGTCTCTGAGGATGGAGTTTTTAGATTTGATGTCTTTGTGTACCTAATGATGCGGATGTGAGGAATAAATTATTGACAGAAGTTCATCGCACTAATACATTTTCCATCTAGGAAGTAGGGAAATGAATCGGAATCTTTATCGACACTATTGGTGCAATGGTATGAAGGTTCATATTTGCGAAACATGTCTCGATATGTTTAATGTGGCAACAAGTAAAAGCTAAACATTGTAAACTCGGTGGAATGTTGAAATTGCTGGAAATTTAATGATAGATTTTATGCAATGTCAAAAAGTCATTATTCCATTTAGATAATATTGGATCGTTTGACTAAGTTTGCTTACTTTCTAGCGGTGTGAGTAGAGTATACATCGGAAAAGTATACAAAACTAGACTCATAAGCTAAGAATTAAGATGCTTAATAATTGGGCTTAAATGAATTTAACTAAGATTAGATGGATTGTAACTTGATTGATTGTCCAAATTTGTCTACCGTATTACTAGGTAGTTGATTAGTAGCTTTGAAGTTGACAACAAAGTTGAAAATCAATTCTCGATACTCGATCGACAATCTTAAAATCGATAACTAGTCTTGCAAGTCGACAACTAGCATGTAGAATCGATATCTTCAAACTTAAACCCATCGAACTGGATTGTACCTGGAATTGGCATTTGCTTGCAAAAGTAAGGATTGGATTGGATCAATCGATGAGTTTTGAGTTGAGCTCGAGAGTTGATCGATAGAAATGGATGCTTCCACATCAACATGCGGCCCATTAACCATAAATGAAAGAATGGTCGAAATCCATAAACATAACATACAGAGAAATAACGAATTACTAGAAGAAGAAAAGAATATTATGGCGACGAAATTATTTGGCTGCAAAAATAGCTCCATCACTATAGATAGCCTCCAAAGAAGAAATAGAGTTTCGTCGTCATAGGCCATTGCTTGCAGCAATACTTATTTTTATTGATTTATTAAGATTAATTTAACTTGTTATTTCGGTTAATATAATTGAATTTCAATAGATATGTAGTTATATACGTTTAGTAAATCTTTGCATGAAAGAAAAGATTTAACAGTGTTGTATAATAAGACAATTTTGATATGTGTAGAGCGGGACTGATCTCATCGGTCAATCAAATGTCATCTCAATTAATTGGGAGACACATGGTGCAATCATTTCCACGTATCACTATTACGTGGATTTTTGCGAGATTGTAGTCGCCAAAAATTTCAATTATTTCGATTAGTGGTTACAATCTACTCAAAGATGATTGATGGCGAATTGAATTGTCAAATTCGATTTTTTGAAGTTTATAGGGATTTGCAAAATTCGAATTACTAAATAATGCACTAAAAAATGATCGAAAAGAGGAAGGATGTCGCATGAACTTTTACCGAACTAGAACTGAGTACTTTCATTGTTGGAGGCCATGCTTGTTCGATTATTGAAGCCAAACATAAGTTGCTGACGGAGACGATTGGAGTGCGTAGGGGAAGTAAAATACTTAGAAAACATGACTAGAAAACTTTTAAAAATAAAGATAAGCACTCAAATTAGGAAACCTAATATACTACAAAATTCAAATTTAAACTAAAGCTTCATTTGTTTCGTGAAAATGAATAATTTAGAAAATATTTTTTTAGAAATGATTTTCTTGTCATATATAAAAATGAACAAATGAAAAGTATTTTCATCATTTACAAAAATATTGAGATTAATTATTGTTGAGAAGAAAAATACATCTCGTCGACTAATAATTCAACTGATATAAGTAATCGCTTTTAGAAAAATATTTTTCAAACCATCTATTTTTCGCAATACAAACAGAGCTTTAGGCAAATCTAATTTAAATTGATATGTTACGAATGATCTTCTGATCTTTTTCAGCAAGAATTTCTACCCATTTTGACTTACGAACTATTCCAGGGATTTTGTAACTACTCTTGATTTCTTAGCATTCATCAGTCGATGGATGCTGGAAAACCCAGAATAGGTGGACATTGGAACACCTAGAGGATCAATCCAGACGCTCAAAAGGCGCCGGTGCTGCTAAAGGCGCGAGGCGGGGCACTCGAGCCGTGCCTGTTGGACTTGGAATGGCCCGTGGCTTCTGTGTATGTGGTGGCGCTTGGCTAGCAGCCTAGCACGGTTGGGCCCAAGCAGGTGCTTGGTCTAGACGGCCGAGCTCCTGACGACGTTGCGAACCGACTGTGCTCGTGTTCGAAAGCCCTTGCGCTTTCCACCTGATCTGAGGCGCTGCGCACTTTGGCCTTTAAAGTTAGTGTTTAGGGTTTCTCTCTGTGAACCAGTAGACATGCTTACCAACTCATAGTGGAGTTTTATCTAATGCACAGGGACGAAATGGTTTACATACAAGCCTTTTCATGTCTCGGTAATTAAGTTAATCCGGTCAATTTTAGTTTGAAATCGCTGATGTGGATGCCGATCGTTTTTTGATTACTTTCAGCGTACACCCATAATTGCTCAAATGTGATATCGCGAGTTTTAATCACGTATTAAAGTTTCATGCACTGTTCATCCGCTCAAAGCTCCGTCTTCTTCCCTTCGCGCTGGAGCTCCTTCTCGTCACGGTTCATCGTTTCTTTGCATAGACTCACTCGGTCACTTCAACGGCACTCACCCATCACCGCGTAGACCTTTGACGCCACGCCACGATCTCATACGACCCTTCTTCGACGAATGATAGTCGTCGGTATTATGTTTGGCAAGCTCAGCCGAGCCCCCTTATTTTTGGTTCCAATTTTTTTAGGCTGTCAAGAAGCCCTTCTTATTGGCCACCACCTTTGCTCAGACGTACTTGAAGCTTCGTAGACCCTAGGACCACCGTTGCCGGCCACGGGCGAGGCTAGCCTCCCTGGCAGCTGCAATGGCCTCGTCGAAATTTGGGCGAGGACGAGTGAGGGCCCGACAACCCTAATCGGTCATTGTAAAAAAAAAAGGTAAATAAAGAAAAGAAAAGGATAAATAAATAAATAATTCAAAAAAATTAGAAATTATTTAAATTTATCCGCGTTGGTGTCAGCCGTGCTACGTAGAATGACTGGCATCCATATTAGCGATTTCCGGCCAAAATTAGCCGAATGGACTCAATTGATAAAATGTGGAAACTTTATAACTTAATTAGTACAATTAAAATGTTTAGAACTGAATTGATAAAGTGTGATTGGTTGATGGCATTTTTTGGTAATTTTCTCA